>CM047431.1:7677700-7882684 GCA_026168455.1 Theocolax elegans
TAATCACGATTGCCGATAAGGTAGGGAGGATAAATATTGACTATGGCACCCCGTTAACGTTTAAAAAATACGAATGGAAACATAACCTCTCTCAGTCTAAAGCGATGGATTATATAGGAGGTGCGAGCAACGATTCGGACCGTCTTCAGCTCGCACCTCCTATACTTTCAAATACATTGTATTATGCCGACTCTCAATGTTGGGTGCAATATTTGTTAAATAACAATTATTTAACTTATTGACAGCTTAAGGACATGGCAGAGGCATATTGTTAATAAGCATTTAAAGTGTATAGCAAGTACCAAATTTGACTTTAGGATAAAATATTCGATAAATTTGAAAAATAAAAATTCAATCATAACTTCTCTCAGTGTATAGCGACGGAATCTATAGGAGGTGCGAGCAAAGATATGAACTGTCTGCCGCTCGCACCTCCTATACTTTCAAATACATTGTATTATTCCGACTTTATGTTGGATGCGATATTTGTTTAATAATAGTTATTTAAATTATTTACAGCTTGAGAAAAGGGTAGAGTCATATTATTATTAAATATTTTAAAGTCAAGCAGGCTTTCCGGCAACCTCTGGCTTTATCCCGGCCACACCCTGACTGGCCGTATTACCTCCAGACGGATGGGTACCGTACTTTAACAACTGAGACCAAACGGAGAACGACACATTATTAGTTACGCTAGCGCCAAGTTTTCTCCTCTCGAATCACGTTATTTTAGCCACGAGCAGGAGTGCTTAGCTATGGTTTGGGCTGTGAAGAAGTACACGCCTACCTACTTCTCGAGGACAAAGCCTTCACACTACGAACAGACAACAAGGGTCTCATCTGGTTGCAGCGCTTCAAAGACACCCGAGACAAACTTCGGAGATGGGCACTACTACTCCAGGAATACAATCCTACCATCGAGCATTGCCCAGGAAAAGAAAACCAGCTGGCTGACTTTCTGTCTAAACCCGGAGGGCGAACATGGTCTTCTTGACGACGACGAACGGCTCTTACCACCTGAACTAGCCCTCTACGAAGGTCCAGGAGATCACGCCATTTGCTCCATTAGTGAACAACTGATGCCCTTGTCCGACCTAATCGTTGCCGCCCAACAGGAAGACCCCGTCTGCAACGAGATAGTTTCATGACTCACCGACGGTGGTTCTCCGTGACATCGAAGATAAAAAAAATTAATATTGCTATAGCTGTGGGAATATGTTTTATAAATATTTAGCAAAGCAAAGCAAAATATTCCCAGCATTATAAATATTTAAAAATTAATTTTTTAAAATTGTATAATAATATTTGTATTTTTTGCAGCTTACAGGACATTAGATGGATACTGAAACAAGTGGAGATACTTTTCTACCACTCCAAGGTAAGTGCATAAATTTTTTTGCAATGATCATGCTAATAGAATCATCGTTATAAGGCAACAAATATACATTTCTATTAATATTTCGAGCACTTTTCCCAGATATTTTGACTATAAGTGATCTTAATGATTTAGACTCACTCTGGAATTTATAGGCAGTTTCTGACTATAAAAAGACACCTTTTACACAGCATTAGGTTTCAGATTCCGGAGCAGAATTGCTGATTTTCACTATTTAAGGTTTAAATGGCTTACAAGAGTGTGACAGCATACATTTATAACTTTAAAAGTATTTTTAATGAAAAATTCGGAAAATTTTACAAAAAAGTCATATTTATGTTTTCAGTGAAAAATGCATCCCGTGGGAGCTACAAATTCATGAAATTGGGCATATAATGCAAAAAAGTGATAAAATGTAAACTTTTACTCTCGGTAACTTAAAATAATGGCCCCGAAAAAATCTGAAAAAATTCAGGAGAACTACTGGATACCTCTAAAACATATTCCCACAGTTATAGCAATATTTATTTTTTTCATCTTCGATGTCACAGAGAACCACCCATATATATATATATATAATCAGTCAATTATAGGTATGTATGAGTCAAATATAGTTGATTCTACTTGAAAATATAACAGCCAGTCAGTCTTATTTCTGTAAGCTATTACTATAAACATATATATAAGTATTATTAATAATATTGCGGAATACGTATTACAATGAGGTATATCTTTGCACCACGAAAGTAAAAGTTTGTGAATATTTTATTACACCTCGAAATCATTTGGTAACTCACATAAGTAATGACCGTTATGCATATCAATAAGCATAACTTTGCATTCAACCGCTTTAAGTGCTACAAACGCTGCATCGCTCGAAATTTTCCGATTGTATTTTTTTATATGATCTACATATAATAGCTTATCTTCAAACACATTAATTTGTAAAATTTGAAAGTAACATTTTTTATTAATACATAAAATATTTATATTCTGCCCATACTTTGAAGATATTAATTTTACGCTACAATTATGAGTACGTTGAGCCCGCGAATATTCCATACTAGGAAAAACTTTATGTTTACAAATGCATTTATTATAAACTTGAGTAGGCCTTACTACAGATTACTCCCCCCTGTTGAAAGAAAAGACGTGATATATGCACGTGAAGTAATACGTAAAATATTTTGTGTAGTTCTGTTCAAAATATATACGTGTAAGACAGATACGTGAAAAATGCACGTAAAAGAAGCGAAAAAAAATTTATTCTGTGATATTTACTTTTATTTTACGTGTTTACTTCACGGTTTTTATACGAAATTTTTATGCTTCTTTTACGTGTATTTTTCACGTATTTATTTTACGTGTTTTGTTCACGTGTTGATTTTACACGTATATATGTGGAACGGAATTACACGTAATATTGTACGTATTATTTCACGTGTATATATCACATGTTTTTTTTTCAACAGGGTCGATTGCAGCGGACTAAAAATTTTTATATTCATAGTTTTCATATAAAAATGAATTGAAGTGGAATTCGATTAGCTCCAATTAGATGATTACATCGGACTAATAAATTTGTAGGTGACAGGTAATTGTCGATCATAAACTACTGAAAATGATTAGGCAGATTACAGGCAGATTACTGACTATTGCGGAATGGGCGCAGATCCGAGTTCTAGATTAGAACCGACTATTAGATTTTATTAACCATATTACGACCGACCATAGCCTTCTAAAAATGATTAGGCGGATCATAATCGACTAGTGCGAATTGTGCGTAGATCCGAATTCTTGATTAGAACCGACTTGATTACACGGCAAATTAATCTGCGACAGAAACCGATTACAAATTAGAGTGTATAATTTAACTGCTACGGACTATAACTGTATAGAACTTATAGAAAAACTTATTACTACCCATCACCATCTGATTCTACCCGATTCTATTGGACTTTATCAAATTGACGAATTCCCAATTAAAACCGATCTGAACAGCTATATCTAACAGCTTCTTACAACTAATTTTTGTGGAAACAAAAGATTCACCTAAAAGTGAATTCATAATAATAATATTTCGCTATTAAAAATACTACAACCATTTCGTCCCGACACCATTTCACCCGACATATTCCGACGTAAACCGATTCTTTACACTATTTCTTCTTTACCAATCTGTTACAATCTGGTTTTGCCGTTGCGAGAATCTATACCTTAACCGATCATCAATTTTGTAATCGCTATTGTTCGGTTTTTCTGAGCATTTCTAGCAGGGGAACGTTGATTTTAAATATCTCTCTATATTATATATAAATATTTCGCCGCCGCCGCCGCCGTGTCTAAGAATTCAGGATTCAACATATACGTGTGTGTATGTGTGCGCGCGCGCGAGCGCGGCGTAATATTTCTGTTATATATATATGTATATATTTCAAAATATGTTTTTTCAAGAATAGATAATATATGTATTTTTTCCGTGCGCAAAAAAAAGTTGTGAATATAACTTGAAAGAATGTGTATTAGTTTACTCATTGCTGATAAAACACATAAAATTTTACATGTGTTCTCAATAATAATAACGGATCTAAAATTCAATGTAATGCCTCAAATACAGATGCAAAATTGTTCGAAGATAAAATAAATATTAATCAAGTCTAACATACACTTTTCCAAATATCCATGTGATATATACAATAGGTTAAAAATAAAATACATTAATTATTGCATTTTTAAGATAATTCTATTATAAACAGTAATGGCAAAAGAAAATTCAAATTTTAACAGTGGCAATATAAAATACGAATTACATTTGAAAAGTTTTTCAAAAATTATTAATTTAGAGGCATTTAATTTAAATATTTTTTAAATTAAAATTTCAAAATTGTATGGATATATAAGTGAGTAGATAATGTATAATTATATAAAACAATATTTTAAATAAACAAGTATGTATTTATTAGAAATAGAAGGTTATTTAAGGAATGAATTTGTTTATAATAATCATAATAAATATATGGGCTGTGTAACTAAAGGGAAAAATAAATTGGATATAATTATGGATTAAAACGCAAATTTTGAATGAGGGTGCAAATTACGAATTAGGGGAGAAATGGAAGAAACAGGTTTTTATTTATATGCCGCTAAAATATTATAAATAGCTCTTTAAAATTAATACAAACATTTATTTATTTAAGAAGAAAGTTTTATTACTCTAAAAGTACAAAGTATTGATGACATATAACTTTTGGCAATGATCCTTCGTTATTAAATTAATTAATTTTAGGAGGCGAAGTTCTATTTAAATCCGTTAAAATAATCCAAAATTTTAATAAGTAGATACTAAATACTACAATTTAGTAAGTATATGCACTTTACTATTTTTGGTAAGTTAATTTTTCATTAACATTAATAATTATTAAAATATAAATTTAAGCTTTATAAGAATTCATATAGTTTAAAATTTACAGTTAACATTTAATATGTCTTTATTTTCTTTATTATTTTTATTCTGATTTCATTACACTAAAATTTGGTAAAACCTTTATTTATAAATTATAATCGTATATAAAAAAAAAATTAAATTTTTGGTATAAAACCCATGTAATGCACTATAACAGTACCTCTAAGGTGTTGTGTGAATCTGTTTAATTTCTAAGGTGTCCATGGTAGTAAAAAAATAATACAATTTAAAACATTATTTTAAATAAATTAATTACGAAAAACCGTTGCCATAGAGGGTTGGCGCGCGAAGCGCGCAGGAGAGCGAAGCCGCGCAAGAGCGGACCGCGTGCTCAGTGTGGGCGCGCTTGAGTCTAGATCGATTCCAGATCGTAACAACTGAGTGCGAGCCGGAATGTAAACAACGTGCCTCACGGACGTTTCATCAAGTGCGCGCGATCCCCACCGTAGAAGACACTACCCAAGTACTGACGCGGAGTGGTGCGCGAGCGGAGGTGCGCGCACACATCAATAAATGCCCCTCCAGGTTAAGCAGTCGACGATATAATAACAACCTCTCCGCTATCAACGAATTACCTTCCCGGAGAAATTTCGACGTCAACACAAAGTAAAGTATGCACTACAATTATGCATCATACAATTATTTAATCACTTGCTCCCTGTAAATAGATGTTTTTTCTTTTTATTGTAACGGTAAACGGTTCACGCGAGACGAAAATCGTACCGATCGCGTGAGTCTACCGTTGAAGACGCGTAAGGCGCATGCGCGAGCGCGTCGGAGAGCCGGTGTGCACGATACACCGGCAGTATCGTCTCGCCTAGGAGAGAGACTAGAGGAATCGCGCGCGGAGACGAGTAAGAGTAAGGCTTACCCCGCAAGTGAAGTACGCAGCAGTACGAGAGCACTGGAGAGAGAGAGAGAGAGAGAGAGAGAGTACGAGACCGAAGGGAGCGAGACACGTGCCGTCCCACCCAGGATCATCCCCAGAGGAACGTAAGTCCTGACCAGGCAATATCGTATTTATTACCGCCGTGCCGCGAGCGAAATCGGCGACGGGATACGCGCGGTATCCCGACGCATAAGTATACGAGAGGTTAGCCGCTCTCGTCGCGACACTCTCTCTCGCCTCGTAAATTACGATTACGGCAAACCGGAGTGCTACACACTCCGGCACGATCGCAACTCAGCGATAATCACTGCGAAGCCAGGTAACCGATACCTGGCGAACATAACCTCCTCCCCGAGTAGATCGAGACCGCAAGTCTCGACGCGTATATATTTTTAGAAGTTACGCGAATAACCTTATTTGCTTTGAGCCAAGGTTCGACCTTGCCTTGGCTCACCATATTGTAATAACTCTTTCATTTTATATTCTTTTAATAAATTAATTAACTATCAATAATTCCGAGTAATTATTAATTAACCGGCGATTACTCCCTGTCCCCGAAGGCGAATACCGCCATGCCCCGCGGGTGTCGTGCATTGCACTTCGCACGACACATAGCTGAGTAGCCGAGTACGAGTATTGACGGAGGATAAGTGTGCACCAGGTAAGTGCATACATTGTACACAGGGAAGACGTCGTCGTGTGGAGCTTGAGGCTAGCTCGCACCACTTCAAGGACGGTTCTGCCGATCGGTTAGCTGTCTGGTAAAACAGCTGATCGGTACACTGAGAATATTTCCTGTGTATTGAGGATATGCACAGGACAACTAAAACCCTCCCGACAAGTAAAACCAACCCTGTTACAACTGGCGCCCAACACGTGAGTTTCCTTGGGATGGGGAAAATTATTGCAAGTGATAACCAAAACGCGAGTTTCCTCGGGATAGGAAAAATTTTCCATTTAGTTGAATTTTCGACTTCGTACGTTGTTATACATATAAACCGCAACGAGTGGTTGCGAGTACGTTGCGAGTTCGTCGCGACGAGCACATGTAAACAACAACACGAGTCGAGTACAATCGAACATAATTCTTGGAATTAACTCGAAATAATACTTATTATTTTCGAAATAAGACTTATTATTTTCGATTTAAATTAAATTTAAAATCCATTAGATAAATTTGCCAAAGTAATAGTTTATAACATATAAAAATTTGATAAACAAATTAAAATTTTTCCCCAAATTGAAAATTTTTGTTCAAGTTTTCCAAATTTTCCAGAATTTTCGAATTTTTAAACTTCCCAAGATTTTCAAATTTTTTTAAAATTTTACAAAATTTTCAAATTTTTCCGATTTTTCAAAATTTTCAATTTTTTTCACATTTGTAACTTTTTTTTGTAGATTTCAGAATTTTTCGAATTATTTCGGATCTTTCGAAATTTTCTTCGTATATTTTATTTTTTTTTTTGCGGTAATCCGGAAAATTTTTAAATTGAATAGTACGATTTTACAAAGCGAAAAGTAAAGTGCGTGCGTCATAAAATCGTAGACATCGCGAGCGATACCATATAGAAATTGTAATTTCTCGTTATATATTTCTGCGTAGCATAATAGGCGAGAGAGAGACAATAGATTTGGTGTAAAGTGTACGCTAAGGTTTAACCAATTAATTAATTAGATAATTAATTGGCATTAATTTAGTATTATAAATATAAAAAGACGTATAATTGAAGTCTTCATTTTATTTATAATTCGTCTTTAGTTTCATTTATCAATCAGAATTATCTTGATACACGTCTCAATAAATTTTAATTGACGTGCTGGAAGATTGTGTGGGCAAAAATAAAACACTTATTGTTTTATTCGTGTTATTTTAATTTTTTTTTAATTAAAGAGGTGATTGTAGTACCCACATTTAACATTTATTAGTTAATTATTAAATTCCTACTCTGGTATAATCAAACCAGATTCGCAATAACCCACACAATCTTACCTTAGCGTACACGGTAGGACGAAGCCAGAGCAATCCAATAATTAGGCCGTATAGTCCGATCACATATATTTTTTTGTATTTTGCGATTGTAATTGTGCGCCTTAGGGAAAACGCGAGCGAACGACCCCACGATAGCCGCGCAATTGGACTGCTCTGGTAAAGCGAATTAAATTATTTTTTATATTTATTGTAAATTATTTATTTAAATCGTTATTATAAATATGGCGTGTTCGACGCAACAGAAGATCAAAGACTGGTGCTTGTTTTATAGAGACAAAGATATATGTCAATATCTTAACGACCTGTCACTTAAAAATACAGGCAATAAATTTGACAAGTTAGGTCGTCTGACAAAATGGCTCCTAGGAGATTACGAGCCAAGGGATTTCGTCGAAGAACCTGAGCAAGATGAAATCACCGTCTGGCAACATCGAGAAGAACTCAGGCAAAATTTTATCACAAAATATAGCTCGGCAGAACACCCGTGGGAGAACTCGACAATTGACGACAACACAAGCCATCCATCGGTAACTCTTAACAACGATGAAGGAGTTAAAGAAAATATGGAAACGAGTCGTAGAAGAGTTCAACATCTCCAAGATAATATAACCACGGCAAGGCTGCAAGAAACCACAGAGCCGTCATCAATAAATAACAAAACTGCCGACAATACCACAAATGAGGATAAAAATTCAAGCAGAATAAGACTCACTGCAAAAGACGGAGGATCATTTGAAATCCCATTAGAATTCGCAAATTTTAGGCAAGGAATGTCAGACACAGTTAAGCAATTAACTGAAAAAGTAAACGCGCTGACAGCAGCGCAAGTACAGCCTATTTTAACAAGCACTAGACTGGACCAGCCACGACACGAAGTGCGTAGCCAACGACAGCAAGTAGGATTCCAGGACACAATGACGTACCATTACCTGGACAATACAACCGAATTACCACAACCTGACCCCCCAACACCACTCGCAAGGAGAGTCGGCCAAGCCCGGGAGGGGGGAACTTCCAAGGTCAGGAAAGACCTGGAAATACGAGTGGTACCAGGACCGAGAACAGCACCTGGCAGAGAAGTGCAGGACACTCGCTGAGAGACGTCGGTCAAATTGTCCGGAAATGGGGACTACAATTCTCAGCAGATGGCGACCAGAGCATTGACTCGTTTCTCGAACGGGTCGAGGAATGTCGGATTCTGGCCAATCTTTCAGAATCCGAATTGCTAAGCACTCCGCCAGAGTTATTCAAAGGCGTTGCAGCACTCTGGTTCAAAAACGAAAGAGATACGTTTCAGAAGAGGTTGATTGCCGAAATAAATTCTCGCTATCAAGGACCCGGCGAGAAAACACGGGATTATATTACACATGACAAGAAGACTCGATCCCAAGGATCGAGCAGCAGTTAGATACACTGCACGGCAACCTGCGCCCCGAAATACAAAATTTGGTGCGCAGGACGGATTGTGATTCGATCCACACTCTTCTCGATCTTGCTGTCGAAGCCGAGCTTACGCTGGAGGGACAGAAAGCGTATAGACACCCTCCGCCACCCGAGACTGCCCTAATCCCCGAGTCGGCTTATAAACCGAAGGAGGAAAAGAGGGCCAAGACGAAGATTGCAGCGGTGCAGCCGACAGCACCAAATCTGCAGACCAAGAAGAATCCGCCAGAGGACTTGGCGAAAACCCTGGCTAAAGTTCTCGAAGAGAAAATGAGAGAATTCGTCCTTTCGATGACCACACCCCGAAGCGGAATGGGTAAACTGAGGGAACCAAATCGAACCAAGAATACGAAGGGTTCCGCCGAAAGGACGTACGGCGGATCGAAAGAGAAAACAGACAATCAGAACGTGAGCGCAAGACCGCAAGCCACACAACCATTGAAATGCTTTGGTTGCGGACGGCTAGGGTATAAGCGCGCAGATTGTCCGGACTGTTCGGGAAACGCAAACAGGAGCGGTTGAAAAGGGTCGTTCCCGTTCCTACCCCGCGTAAGACCCGAACAGATATCCCAATTACAGCCGAGCGCTGTGAGGAGAGCTCGGCAATAAAAGAGTCGTCGGAAGTGCCGACGCCATCAGCTGAGTCCGAGGGATGTAGCGGCTGTCTCAGCCCGAATTCTGTGGGATCGACGGAAAAGTCAGATCAGCACCAGATAGCGGCCGCTACTAGAGATCTGGATGATAGGGCTGGAGGAGAAGACCCTCCGAGTGAAAAAGAAACTCGTTGGTGGGTCCAAGTGGGCATTGCCGGCTACCGCGTACCTTGTTCGATACGGGAGCATCGCGCACGGTAATGGGTTCGATTGGTCTACAATTGGCCACGGCCTGCGGCTGTCCACTCATCCCGAGCAACGGAAGGAAAGCGAAAGTGCCAGGAAACCAGACGGTGGCGATCGCTGGTTACGTAGACCTGCCTTTCGAGGTTGCCGGGATAAAGCGAGATATTCGCGTAGCCGTACTCGCGGACGATCAAATCGACTGTTACGTCGGAGCGGACTTCATCCGTGGTTTTGGCGCAGTTTTGGATCCGAACGAAAATAAACTTTGGATCAAAGCGGCCAACAAGTCCGTAGATCTGGAAGTAGCGAGCATATCGCGAATCGATGCATTCGAGATAGCATCGATAGGACTTGCAGACTTATTGCCAGAGGAGCAAGAAAGACTGCACACACTGGCTGACCGATACCTGGGTACAACGGGGAGGCCGTTGGGATGTACATCTCTGATTGAGCACGCGATCGACGTGGGTGCGACGCGGCCAGTCAAACAGAAATATTATCCCGTCTCTAAGCGAATAGAGGAAGAGATGCACGCCCAGGTTAAAGAGATGCTCGACGCAGGGGTGATCGAGCCATCATCCAGTGGATGGTCGAGCCCCGTAGTAATGGTCCGTAAACCTAACGGGAAGTATCGGTTCTGTATTGACTATCGGAAGGTCAATGCAGTGTCGAAAACCGATGCTTACCCGCTGCCTAACATGGACGGCATACTACGGAAGCTCAAGAACGCGAGGTACATCAGCACGCTAGACTTGAGTAGCGCGTACCACCAGATACCGCTAAGACCGGAGTCAGCGGCTATAACCGCGTTCACAGTACCTGAGCTAGGCTTATTCCAATTTAAAAGGATGCCTTATGGCCTATCCCAGGCGGGAGCCATGTTCCAAAGGTTAGTGGACAAAATCATAGGGCCTGAGCTCGAGCCCTATGCATTTTCGTACCTCGAAAAGTGGCTAAAGTATGTCCTGAAGAGAATCAACGAGGCTAGTCTCACGGTGAATCGGGATAAGAGTGTATTTGGACGTACTGAGGTAAAATATCTCGGAGTATTGGTTAATCGCGATGGAATCAGGCCAGACCCCGCGAAAATCGAGCCGATCATCAATTATCCGGCGCCCAAGAATCTAAAACAACTTAGAAGATTCCTTGGTATGGGTTCGTGGTACCGGAAATTCTTACGAGACTTTGCTACCTTGGCCGAGCCGCTGACAAGGCTTACCAAGAAGGACCGTAAGTTTGAATGGCTCGAGGAGCAGCAACAGGCATTCGATCAGATTAAGGCGCTGATCGCAACTGCTCCCGTCCTAGCGAGGCCGGAGTTCGATGTGCAGTTCGTTATACAGACGGATGCAAGCGACACTGGCATTGGCGCAGTACTTCTCCAAGTGATTAATGGGGAAGAGAGAGTACTAGAGTTCGCCAGTAGGACGTTAAACCAGGCCGAACGCAATTATAGCGTTACGGAACGAGAGTGCCTGGCGGTTATATGGGCGATTGGTAAATATAGACCTTACATAGAAGGCTATCATTTTCGAGTGATAACCGACCACAGTAGCTTACGTTGGCTGCGTAGCTTACACAGCCCAACGGGTAGATTAACGCGGTGGGCACTAGAGTTGCAGGGACACAGCTTTGATGTGAAGCATCGGAAGGGCGCCCTGAACTACGTACCCGACGCGCTATCGTGGATGAGCGAGGAGGAGGCCCTCACCATCGACGCAGTATCTTGGGTAGAGGAGTCCCAAGACGAGTGGTTTCAAAATTGGCTGAAACGAGTAAAATCTAGTCCAAGAGATTTCCCTCGTTGGAAGTGTGTCGGAAGACGACTATACTTCCACAAGCCAAACGAGTTGATCGATGAAACACTCGGAGACGAGGACGCGTGGAAGTTAGTGATTCCAAAGGAACACCGAAAAGCGGTCCTCGAGGAAAGCCACGACTCTCCTACGTCTGGCCATGCTGGACGTGAGAAGACGTTTGCCAGTCTGGCTAAGTATTACTACTGGCCAGGTTATTACGCCGACGTGAAGGACTACGTGCGCCGCTAACTCGTCTGTCAACAATGCAAGGTGGATCAGCGACCACCTGCAGGACTGCTGGGAAAACGCACGGTCGAGCGTCCCTGGCAAGTCGTGGCAAGGGATATCACCGGACCCTTTGTAAGGAGCAAGGGCGGATACGAATACAACCTCGTATTCTTGGATTTATTCACCCGGTGGGCGGAGTGTATACCATTTCGCGAAGCCAACGCGAAAACCATTCTCAAGGAGTTCAAAGAGAGAATAGTTTTAAGATTTGGTACTCCCGAGGTATTCCTTTCGGATAACGGTACTGAATTTAAAAATAAGGCCGTCGACGAATACCTACAAGAGGTGGGGATACATCATACCACCACTCCGCCATATTTCCCCCAAGCGAATCCGGTTGAACGCGTCAAACAAACGCTGAAAACCAGGATTGTGGCTTTCATCGAAGAAAACCACAATACCTGGGACGAGAAGTTGCCGGAGCTTGTATTCTCGCTGAACAACACCGTACACGAGTCTACGGGTACAACTCCGGCAATGCTGAATTACCGTCGAGAGCCTATGCCTCCCGGTACCATCAAGAGGAACCAAGAACTGGCTGGCAGAGAAGAGGAGCAGCACCATAAGATAGAATTGTGGCAAGAGCGACTTCGAAAGCTCAGGGAAGTACACGAGTTTGCAGCTGCACGCTCAGATCAACAGCATGAGCGACAAGCGAGCTATTATAACGCTAAAAGGAGGGACACGCCTTTCACCGTAGGAGATCTGGTGTGGAAAAAGAACAGAGTCCTGTCTTCAGCAGCTCAGGGTATTTCAGCTAAGCTGGCTCCGAAGGCGACAGGTCCGTATATCATAATAGGCCAACCAGGATCCAATACTTACACGTTGTTGGATAAAGAAGGTAAAGTGACCGACCTGGCACACGCCGAACACCTAAAGCACTGCATTTCACCGAACCTCGATGAAGGAGAACATCCGCCGAGGGACATCGTGGGAGAAGGGGCGACGCGCGACCCACCCCATGCGAGCGTACAGTCACCAGATTGCGTGCGGACTCCTGCGCAAGTCATAGCGGGTGACACCAGCGTGCGAGAACCGACTCCTGCGAGAGTCAAAACGCCGAAAGCACGAAAGCGCGGCCGTCCGCGAAAATCCGCAAAAACCGTCGCGAGACCCCACGGGAATAACATAGTGAAACGCGGTGTAGTAAATAATGACGTCGAATCCGTACTCGAGAGATCAGGGTCATCGGTAGTCCGTAGGAAGACGCGCGCGCAAGCGAAACGACAGTGAAAAATGTATTAATCACTATATAAGTAATTTGTTGACGTGGACGGATGACAATACTGAACCCGATTCAACGAGTTCGCCGTCGAAAAGACGAAAAAGCACTAACGCTATTTTGGGTGTGGTTGGCACTTTCATTTTATTTTCTTTTAATAAATTAATTAACTATCAATAATTCCGAGTTATTATTAATTAACCGGCGATTACTCCCTGTCCCCGAAAGCGAATACCGCCATGCCCCGCGGGTGTCGTGCATTGCACTTCGCACGACACATAGCTGAGTAGCCGAGTACGAGTATTGACGGAGGATAAGTGTGCACCAGGTAAGTGCATACATTGTACACAGGGAAGACGTCGTCGTGTGGAGCTTGAGGCTAGCTCGCACCACTACAAGGACGGTTCTGCCGATCGGTTAGCTGTCTGGTAAAACAGCTGATCGGTACACTGAGAATATTTCCTGTGCATTGAGGATATGCACAGGCCAACTAAAACCCTCCCGACGAGTAAAACCAACCCTGTTACATTATATATGTAAGGAAAACATCCTTAGTCTATTTGAAATGCGCGCGTGTAGGTCGGTAAATCAAATCTTTTAATATACCGACAGGTAAAATTTGTACGGTTAATAAAGATATACCGAAAACAATGAATAAAACTTTATAAAAGTAATCTAAAGACAACCTTGTGAATAATAACATTGAATGTTGTTTCTTTGTTATTTACAGGTAAATAAACATTATTTATTAAGTATGTAATTATATTTTGTATAAAATAATAAAATTCTTTGTTATTTACAGAGAAACAATTCATGTATTATGAACATTATATTGTGACAAGGTATGTAATACCTGTCAAGTTAATAAGCGAGCGAACCCCAATATAAACTAGCCTACCTACCCTCACATCTCTAAGCCTACCTAACCTACCCGAAGCTCCCCAAATCCCAATACTTCTCTTGATTCCCTCCACGTAGCACAATGAAGCAGCATATCAGGAGAGGCGGTACCACTTCCAGGAGGCTTCGCACCAGGACATGAAGCAGCCTGCGATGGCCCAAGGTGCCAGATGGAGCAGCACGAGCAGCAACAAGATATCCAGGAAGCTGTGAAACAGTTGAACTATTAATAAGAATCCTAATCAGAAGGAAACAAGAACGCATGTAGTGCACATACTAACTGACAGCTACATGCTAGGAGAGGATTGGAAGTGAGGTTATGGTAATCATAACATTACCATAACTCTCAGTTAATAATTAGTAAATAATAAGCAGCACTCCCTCGGGAGATAGATATTCACCTGAGAAGCAGCCAGAATCCCCGTAGCAACGAAGCACCGGCGAAGAGCAGCAATCACCGACCCGACGCGCACCAGCTGAGCAGCCACCGTGAAAGCGAGAGAGAGAAAAGACTCGAAGATCGGCCGTCCCGTCTGCACCTGTAACAGAGCAGACTTATTAGCCGATACGTTATACATCACGGAACGATCATATACACTTACCAGATTAACAGCATCACCAGGAACACCGTCCTCTCCCTGGGAAGCAGCAGCCCCAGCAACGCCGTCCGCCTTCATCAACATGGCCGCGAGCACTCACTACACGAGGGGCGCGAGACGACTGCGGCCGCAGAGTGACCAGATGGCGATTTTTTTTCCTTTTCTCTCTTACGTATATTGATGTTTATTAAGCAAGAGCAACAAAAAGAAAAAATCGCCATCTGGCAACCCTGGGCGGCCGACGGGCGACTCGACGCGAGAAGCTGCGCGCGCACGTCGGGCCCGAGCAGCGAAGCGGCGAACGAGCCCGAGCTCGAGAGAGCTCATCGGGACGCCTACGAGGCAACATCGGCCGACCGATTATAGTATATTATTATTTCGAGTGTGTGTGTGCACGAGAGCGAGATAGAGCATTTGACGAGAGAGCATAAGCAGCAAATCCTGGAGACGATCTCCACTGAGCCAAGGTGGGTGTACGCCTTGTACCAGGTATCCTCCTGACCGTAAGTGTGCTTCCCCTTTACTCCCCTCCCCTCCCCTCGCGCAGCAAGTAGCAGCAGCTCGCACGCAGCCGAGCTTAAGTAATATAAATTCGCCGCGATCGTACGCGGCTGGCGCCCAAACCGCATTTATAGTTTATAATAAATTACTATTATTTTATATATTCTATTCATTTATTTAGCCTTTGACGCCACGCCCTAATCCCCAGCGTGACCGTTACATTGGCGCCCAACGTGGTTTTTCGGCATCGGCACGTTTTTTTTTTATTTACGTTAAAATGGCGTCGATACGCGTTATGTAACCGATGTTGAATATTACGGGATTAAATTAAAATTTTTAGGAGCAGCATATATAAAACACAACATTCGGCAGCAGCAAATTAAGTGATTTTTATTTTTTAAATTTCGATTAAAAAAAAAATTGTGAACGTCAAGCGTGACGGAGTAAAAATTTAATAGTAGTAAGCCGTAGCCATTTTCCCCTCCCCCCGCGTGAAGCACACATACGGGAAGGAGGAAGCAGCCGCGTGGCCATATTATCGGCCATCTTTAATAAGTGAACACGTGTTAAATATACACGTTATATTGAATTTTATATTATTTAATTAATGAAATTAATATATATCTATGCAAAATAATTTGTTTCTTTTTACAAAATATTTCGATAATAACTTTTCTAATTTGTGCACAATATTTCTTATACTTATTATTTATGATATTTGTATTATATTCGAACACGCAATATAACATTTTGTTTCCCTTTTTCCCCCCTTCTCTCATCGCAGCCATTCCACTTATTAATATAAGCCGTTATTTTAATTTTTTGCATAGTGCTACCAACAAATTAATAGTTTTTTTTTGTTGTTGATATAATTTAGCCCTTATATATAAAAAGTCAATAATATTTTCATTTTTCTTTCCAGCAGAAGCTGCAGTTTAAGTAAATAATAATTTTACAAGGCAGTATTTAAATAATACATAAAAAATAAATTTTTATTTTTTCGTGCAAATTAAAAACAATAGTTCTTTTTGTTTTTGTTTATTATTTTCCCAGCTAGCAGCCACATAACAGTAAAATAACTTTAATTTTACTTAACAAATTAACAACTAAGCAAATTAGCACATAAAAAATCAATTTAATTTTTTTTTTCTTCCCTTCTTTTCATTTGCTTCAACTAATTGCATTTAATAACCCCATTTCGCAGCAAACTTGATAATTTTTACGCCTTTCCCTATCAGCAGCCAAAAACCTAAAAACCCGATATATTTTTATTACCCTTGCCTAATTTACCTTATTTTGGATTGTTTTTCCCCTAAATAGTATTTAAGCAGATAACTAGCATATAAGAAACTTCAGCTTTAATTTTTCGTTTTTAACGTTGGGCTGTTAGTTTAATAGCAATAAGTATTGAGCTGCAGATTTATTGCGCCAAACTTATATCCTCCCCTTCTTAATTATTAATAGAATAATTGAATTAAAATTTAAAATGGCAGCTAACTACAAATTAGGTAGTAAAATAAATATTGATAATGTAGCACAAGGTGCAGCAATAATTAGGCGTACAATAAATAATACCGCCGATGGGAAAATTACAATTTATTGTAATCAGCTTGACCTGAACATCGACGACGATATACGCACAATTCGTGATCGCGTAGCGCGATACGAATTAATTAGAAATTATGGCCCCTCAGCAGCAGAATGGAGACCAGAAGAAGATGGACGACACTTGGAAGAATTTAACCCAAATGAAGAAGAATCTCTTCTGGATCTCTCATTAACACAATCCGAAATAACAAATTTCCCTCCCCCTCCCCGAGCAGCTAGAGCACAAAATATTACATCTGGTCGGATGTTATACGTGGAAATGCAAACCGGACAGTCGCAAGGACGGTACCAGGATCCACTGACTATGGAGGAGCCAACGTAATGCAACGAACCAATAAACGAAAGATTGCTACATCCAGCATATCGTCCGCAAGCACAATCAACGTGCAGGCAGTTAAGAACGCCGTCGCCAAGTGAGCAAGAGCAGCAAAGATATTTATTGGAACCAATCATTCCAGAAATATTATATACATCGCCAAGCACAACCGTATCGTTATTGGGAATAAACTCAACGTCGTATTACCCAATTATTACGCTTGCTCCAACCATACCGACAGATGAAAATTTATCGAATAACCCCTTCGTACCAAAAACAACACCCGCAGCAACACAAAGCACACATATTTATACAAACTCGCAGCCAAGAACGACAAGCAGCATACAACCCTCAGCATTTAGAGCAGTGCAACAAACAGCAGCAGAGCGACGAATGAATGAACGTAACCAAATGAACCCTAACGACCCGAGAAGCAGCACACACACAAGCAGCAGCAGAAAAATTCTCCCCAGCGTGCAATGGGAAGACGAGTTAGCAGAGCAGCAGCAACGACGAGCACAAGCACATCAAAGCAGCACAGTCAACGAGCCTGAAACCCAGAATCGAAACCCCGAAAATAATACAACATTTAACATTCCCCCTCCCCAGCAGCAGCAATATCCCCAGCAGCAATATCCCAAGCAGCAGCAGCAGCAGCAGCAAGCAAATACGTCGATGCCATCTTTTAGAAATTGTTACTCCAATTGCAGCAATTTAGAGGATTCGCTTTTCACTAGAGAAAAAAGAACGGTTGAAATTTTCTCTAGATATCATATCCAGTTCAAAGGGACAAGGAAAAGCGATCCCGAAACATTCCTGAGCAATCTCCAAGAATGCAAGGAGACATATAACCTCTCGATGGACGACATAATCAAAGCTCTCCCATCCGTGCTCGACGATGAAGCATGGGATTGGTTCAAGAGAGAAAAGAGCAGCTGGCGAAATTTTATTGATTTTGTCGACGCAGTGCGATTGCAATATGGATCGGAGGAAATCCAGAGCAACTTGCGGCAAATAGTAGAAAATCGCACGCAAGGTCCAAATGAAGACATCTCGACGTATCTGTCAAAATTACGAAGGATATTGGACCAGATTAAACCTCCGCTTCCGCTAGCAGATCAATTGGACAGAGCATTTCGTAATTTGCATCCTAGCTACAGATGCAAATTAGAAAGAAGCCAATTTGATAATTTTGCGCAGCTACAAAAGCTAGGCAAATAGGAAGAAGCTAGGAGGTTACTCGACGAAACATACAAGCCACCACCAACATTGCAAGGTTATGGCTTAGCAAAATATGGCTACGTCGACCCGAAGCAGCAAAAACCGCGCAGCCTAGCAGCAGTAAGCAGCTCGAGCAGTCCCAAAGCCTCATACCCTCCCCAGACCCCCAAAGAGCCCACATCCAACCCCAAATACAGTAATGAGCAGCGATATACCAAGCCCAGCAGCCCCCAACCAAGAAGAGCAGCGCCGAACTCCCCTAAATTTATAGAAGCAGCAAAACGCGATTCCCCAAGGCCAAGCAGCAGCAGCAACACACAACAAAAGCAGCCGTGGAACAAGGTAGTCGCCGACACCAGCCACAAGCAATGGAAAAAAGCAGCAGCGACTCCACAAAGGCCCGAATCGCCAAGGAGCCAATATCAGCAGCAACCAAGGAGCAATTTTAAAGCAGCAATAAGAGCACCGATAATCCCCAACCACCCTAGAAAGCAGAAAGAGCCCTGCTTTATTTGTGACCAATTGGGTCACTGGGCAGCAGAGTGCTCTCAAGTATTCTGCTATGGTTGTGGAGACCAGGGAGTCTACATGAGAGACTGTCCTAAATGCAGCACAAAGCAGCAGGGAAACGGCAGCCAGAGAAAATAAGGACCCGTATTTTCTCACCCAAACCCCCCATAGGGTCTCACCCCTCCCATATAGCAGCTAACGAGTCCCTTATTCAGCAAATTCCCGGTATTGATCCCCGTTTATTTTTTAATATTGAGCTAAATGGACACAAACTCATAGCACTGCTCGATGATGGAGCAGTGCACTCCTTTATAGGCAAAGGAATGAGTAAGGTGCTCCAGAAGAAGCTCAGGAGATCGGACTGCAAAGCAGTAAAAGTAGCAGACGGTACCACGGTGCCAATTCAAGGTATTATCGACGTCTCTATAAATATTGACGGCGACAATATCCTAATGCCTTTCCAAATAGCAGACGATCTGCAGTATGATTGCATACTGGGGATCGATTTTAAGCGCAAGGTCAACATGAGGATAAATTATGAAAAGGATACGTGGTGGACTTCTAAAGGCATTACGCATCATTTTTATCCTCATGGCGAAGACCCAAGGTACATACCAGCCCTAGTAAGCATTGGAGGACTCAAAAGAGCTACCCCTTCCCAAGAAAAAATTTTACAGCAGTTTTTAGATGAAATGATTTCCGCAGCCCCCAAGACATTAGGTACCACGAACCTAACAGTCCATAGAATAGATACACAAGGAGCAGAGCCTATTAGGCAGAGGAACCGCCGGTACTCGCCTAAAATGCTACAAGCAGGCTATGCGGAGGTCGATAGAATGCTACGTGAAGGCATCATCGAACCTTCCGATAGTCCATGGTGCAGCTGCCCCGTTATTGTCCCAAAAGGGAACGGTGCATATCGTTTCTGCATTGACTATAGGCAAGTCAATGCAGTAACTAAAAAGATAGCGTATCCCATGCAAAACATGGACGATATATTAGATCAGCTACGAGAAAGCCGCTACATAAGCAAGCTAGACCTGTCCCAAGCTTATCATCAAGTCCCCCTAGCCCCCGAAAGCCGAGAAATAACAGCCTTTGCCCTCCCAGGAAAGGGTTTATTTCAATTCACCCGCGTACCCTACGGTCTAGCAAACGCACCAGCAATGTTCCAGAAAATAATGGTCAATTTAATAAAGCCGGAGTGGGAACCGAATGTGTTCGCTTACTTAGATGACATAATCATCACAGCCAAAACCTTTGAGGAACACATTCGGTGGCTCAAAATAGTATTAGCAGCCCTTAAGAAAGCCAATTTACAGCTAAACCGCGAAAAATCTGAATTTTGTTGCGCGGAGGTTACATACCTAGGTTATAAAGTTAACCAGGATGGCCTAAAAACAAACAATGACAAAATTAAGCCGATATTGGAATACCCAGCCCCCACTAATTTAAAGCAGCTACGGAGATTTACCGGATTAATCGGTTGGTATTCCCGATTTATTGACAAATTGGCAGAATACCGAGCACCCTTGAATTATCTCACAAGGAAAGATGTCAGATGGCACTGGCACAAAGAGCAGCAAGAAGCGTTTGAGAAGATGAAATTAGCCCTCACCCAAGCCCCCATTTTAGCCCGACCCGATTTTTCCCTCCCATTTTCCCTCCAAACTGATGCCAGCGATTACGCGATAGCCGGAGTTCTCACGCAGGAGATAAACGGAGAAGAGCATCCGATATACTACGTGAGCAGAACCCTAAGCAAAGCTGAGCGGAACTACACCGTCACGGAAAAGGAGTGCTTGGCCGTGTTGTGTTGTGTAGACCGACTCAAGGGCTATTTGCAAGGGGAAGAGTTCACGGTAGTAACGGATCACCACAGTCTTCTCTGGTTGCACAATATTAAGGATCCAACAGGGAGATTGACCCGTTGGAATACCATCCTCCAGAATTATAATATAAAATTTGTGCACCGAAAAGGAGCGTTACAGAAAGTGCCGGATGCATTATCTCGAGCCTACGAGAACACCGAAGCAGCAGCAGCCATAGCAATAGACAGCAGCGATCCCTGGTATCAGACAAAATTATTAGCAGTAGCCAAATTCCCCAATAAGTACCCAGACCTGAGAATAGAGAATAATCTATTATACGCCCACCGTCCCGATCCCCTAGTAGATCCCCTTGTCCCCGACCTCGATGCCTGGAAGTTGATTTTACCCCAAAACGACCGACCAAGAGCCCTGTACGAAGCCCACTATACGCCGCAAGCAGGCCATCTAGGTAATGACAAAACGTATGCTAGATTGGCTACATACTATTACTGGCCAGGAATATATATGGATACATGCCAATATGTCAAAGCTTGCCAAGAGTGCCAAGCTCATAAAAGCAGCCAACAAGCTCCCGCCGGTCTTATGGAAGGCAGGAATATCAGTGCACCCTGGACAGTAGTCGCAGCAGACATTATGGGCCCTAAGCCACCATCGAAACAAGGCTTCAAATACATTATTGTATTTGAAGACCTGTTCACGAGATACGTGGAAATGAAGGCATTAAGAAGAGCTGATGCAAAGAGCGTATTGCAAGCTTTCGACGAGCTTGTAATAAATAGATGGTGATGTCCCAAATACCTGATCACCGATAACGGAACAGAATTCGTTAATCGGATGGTCACAGAAAAGCTAGCATATTACGGGATTACGCAGTCTACAATCCCTCCATACTTCGCGCAAGCCAACCCTGTGGAAAGGGTTAATAGATATATAAAACCAATGATCAACAGCTATTTAGCTGATGATCATAGAAATTGGGACACACATCTAGGCGAATTTTGTTTTGCACTAAACACGGTCGTGCACTCCTCCACCAAATATTCACCAGCATTCCTGAATTTTGGTAGGAACCCTATTCCCATAGCTCTGGTCAAAAAGCACATTGAATCCCCAACCCAAATTCCCGCCCCAGATACGCAGCAATGGATAGAGCGATTGCATAGATTGCCAGCAATCTACGACCTAGTAAAGAAGCATACCGAGATAGCCACAGCCAAGCAAGCACGGTATTACAATAGAGGTCGTAGAGACATACAGTACCACTTAGGAGATTTAGTTTGTCGCCGCAATCGTGTGCTATCGTCAGCCGACGATAATTTCGCAGCTAAGCACGCACCCAAATATATAGGACCCGCAAAAATAATTCAAATATTCTCTCCTAGCATATATTTAGTGGAGGATGAGAGCAGCAAACGACAAACTAAAGTTCATATTAGCGATTTAAAGCGGTACGTCCCTCCCCGAAATGTAATTCCACCCCAATGTCCGCAAACGCAGCAGCAGCAATTATCGCAAAGCATCCGAATCACGAATCCGCCCAATAACCCAATTACCCGTAAAAGAGGTCGTCCCAAGAAAATTATACCTGACCCCGATATGTCCCCTAGCAGCCCACCCAAACGTCAGCTCAGACCCCGGAAGTAATAACTAAAATACCCCCTTTTATCTTCAGCAAGCAGCCACAGCAAGCAGCAAAACATTAAACCCTACATTCTCTCTTCCTATTTACGTTTTACTAACAGCAGCTTAATGTACTAACAGTACTAACGAATACCCCAGCAGCCAAGAAATAATATGCACAAATTTCTTATTAATTACGTTGTCTTAAGGAAAATTTTTTTTTTACGACTTAATAAGCAAGCAAAATAATGACGCAGTAGCAGCAATATGGCAAACAAGCAGCAAGGCATGCACCAATCTTATAAATTAGTAGTAGCATAATATATAAAAATCGATATTTTATTTGCATTTAAGAATTTAATTTTTGTTATTAAATAAAATGTTTCATAGGAATGAGAGAAAACATGTAAGTATGCAGTATGAGAGTGTCGCGAACGCGAAATGAGCTCTCCAAGCGGTAAGATATAATAAATATAATGTAAGGGCCCAGCCGATAGTACTTATAAGCGCAATATAAGAGCAAAATCAATCACATACACCGTGTACCCTAACACAGATAGCAGCCAAGCAGAATAGTCATGGAGACTAAACACGAGCACACCGCAACAGTAGCACCGGCTACTTGTTAGAAATAAGTTAGTTAAGAAGCAGCATTACTCTCCCCACCATACTAGCAGCGATAATAGCAAGTCATTTTTTTAGTTTTAGTAATTAAGTATTTATTTAATTTATTATCCTTTAGTTAGTTAGTTTTAAAATTCAGTTACGACTTCCGCGTAACTTCAGTTTGGTGGGGGGGAGTTGTGACAAGGTATGTAATACCTGTCAAGTTAATAAGCGAGCGAACCCCAATATAAACTAGCCTACCTACCCTTACATCTCTAAGCCTACCTAACCTACCCGAAGCTCCCCAAATCCCAATACTTCTCTTGATTCCCTCCACGTAGCACAATGAAGCAGCATATCAGGAGAGGCGATACCACTTCCAGGAGGCTTCGCACCAGGACATGAAGCAGCCTGCGATGGCCCAAGGTGCCAGATGGAGCAGCACGAGCAGCAACAAGATATCCAGGAAGCTGTGAAACAGTTGAACTATTAATAAGAATCCTAATCAGAAGGAAACAAGAACGCATGTAGTGCACATACTAACTGACAGCTACATGCTAGGAGAGGATTGGAAGTGAGGTTATGGTAATCATAACATTACCATAACTCTCAGTTAATAATTAGTAAATAATAAGCAGCACTCCCTCGGGAGATAGATATTCACCTGAGAAGCAGCCAGAATCCCCGCAGCAACGAAGCACCGGCGAAGAGCAGCAATCACCGACCCGACGCGCACCAGCTGAGCAGCCACCGTGAAAGCGAGAGAGAGAAAAGACTCGAAGATCGGCCGTCCCGTCTGCACCTGTAACAGAGCAGACTTATTAGCCGATACGTTATACATCACGGAACGATCATATAGACTTACCAGATTAACAGCATCACCAGGAACACCGTCCTCTCCCTGGGAAGCAGCAGCCCCAGCAACGCCGTCCGCCTTCATCAACATGGCCGCGAGCACTCACTAATACACGAGGCGCGCGAGACGACGGCGGCCGACATGCGACTCGACGCGAGAAGCTGCGCGCGCACGTCGGGCCCGAGCAGCGAAGCGGCGAACGAGCCCGAGCTCGAGAGAGCTCATCGGGACGCCTACGAGGCAACATCGGCCGACCGATTATAGTATATTATTATTTCGAGTGTGTGTGTGCACGAGAGCGAGATAGAGCATTTGACGAGAGAGCATAAGCAGCAACTCCTGGAGACGATCTCCACTGAGCCAAGGTGGGTGTACGCCTTGTACCAGGTATCCTCCTGACCGTAAGTGTGCTTCCCCTTTACTCCCCTCCCCTCCCCTCGCGCAGCAAGTAGCAGCAGCTCGCACGCAGCCGAGCTTAAGTAATATAAATTCGCCGCGATCGTACGCGGCTGGCGCCCAAACCGCATTTATAGTTTATAATAAATTACTATTATTTTATATATTCTATTCATTTATTTCGCCTTTGACGCCACGCCCTAATCCCCAGCGTGACCGTTACAATATATATAATCTCCTCCTTACTAATAATATTCCTCACCTTCTTACTCTTTAATTCATATTGTATACGTTATTTAATCGTTATTCCCTCTAATAATTTTATGATTAATTTAATCGCTGTCTTTATTCTATTTAAAACTCCCTTTTTAATTTCATGAATCGAATAACCCCTATTTAAATATTTTCAACACGTCCGTTGTTTATATTATTTTTCTTTAATATTCTGTTTGCATTCTACCTACTACCAGTAAGTCCCTACTATCAAATAAATCTATTAATTTAATAAAATTTTAATATAGTTTTTTTTCAGATGCAGCGTGTCAAAGTGTAGCTGGCACCAAGGAACCCCGGACACGATGATCACGATGCGACACCCCAGATCTTCGAATCAACCTACCAGGATTACTTAGGTAAGTATAGTTAAATAATTTTAGATTAATTATTAATACATACATTCCAATATATATATGGAATATTCCACACGAAGTTGTCCGATCAAAATTATAAAATGCTCCAAATTTTGGGTACACATTGCAAATGTTTCTCAGAATACAGAAAAAAATTTTTAGGTACTGGAATCTATTTGCTCAAAAGTTATTCTAACCTCAAAAAGTGGATTTTTCCAAGTTTTTTTCAACACCAGCTGGGTTTACCACTATTTAACTCAAAATCTATCAACTTTTACTATAGAACATTATATGTAACATTCGTTGCTAACTGTGTCTGGAATTTATTCTTCTGGGTTAGAATTTCTAATTCCAAGGTGAATATTATATAAACTACATGTCAATATTCAATTCAAAAAAAGTGCAAGTACGCCACAATTGATTTTTTATCCATAAGTCTAAAAGAAAGCTTGGAGCAATACCTTTCAAATGGTCTGTAACATTTTTTTGGCCTTCAATTCTGTAAAAAGTTATGATAATTTAAAAAAACACGAAATTTTTTAAAAAATTTAAATTAAAAAATTAAATTAAAAAGCAAATTAAATTAAAATTAAAATCTAATTTTTAAATTCAAATTTAAATTGAAAAGCAATTTAATTGTTTTAAAACAGGATTGCTTACTGTTAAGAAATGAATGGAGATCAATTTGAGCATCCATAGTAGCTTTACGCGCAATAAAAGCACCACAAGTGAGAGGTAAGGGGAACTTACTTTGAAAAACACCCCAAATGAAAGGCAGGGGGACTCACTCTAAAAAAGCAGCACAAAACAAACAGAATCCTTCCACGTCCACTTCGTTGTTCGTGGGTTATACCAAAAGAAGAATGTTAGTGATAATAGTTTAGTTTATAATAAATTACTATTATTTTATATTCTATTCATTTATTTCGCCTTTGACGCCACGCCCTAATCCCCAGCGTGACCGTTACAATATATATAATTCTCCTTACTAATAATATTCCTCACTTCTTACTCTTTAATTCATATTGTATACGTTATTTAATCGTTATTCCCTCTAATAATTTTATGATTAATTTAATCGCTGTCTTTATTCTATTTAAAACTCCCTTTTTAATTTCATGAATCGAATAACCCCTATTTAAATATTTTCAACACGTCCGTTGTTTATATTATTTTTCTTTAATATTCTGTTTGCATTCTACCTACTACCAGTAAGTCCCTACTATCAAATAAATCTATTAATTTAATAAAATTTTAATATAGTTTTTTTTCAGATGCAGCGTGTCAAAGTGTAGCTGGCACCAAGGAACCCCGGACACGATGATCACGATGCGACACCCCAGATCTTCGAATCAACCTACCAGGATTACTTAGGTAAGTATAGTTAAATAATTTTAGATTAATTATTAATACATACATTCCAATATATATATATGGAATATTCCACACGAAGTTGTCCGATCAAAATTATAAAATGCTCCAAATTTTGGGTACACATTGCAAATGTTTCTCAGAATACAGAAAAAAATTTTTAGGTACTGGAATCTATTTGCTCAAAAGTTATTCTAACCTCAAAAAGTGGATTTTTCCAAGTTTTTTTCAACACCAGCTGGGTTTACCACTATTTAACTCAAAATCTATCAACTTTTACTATAGAACATTATATGTAACATTCGTTGCTAACTGTGTCTGGAATTTATTCTTCTGGGTTAGAATTTCTAATTCCAAGGTGAATATTATATAAACTACATGTCAATATTCAATTCAAAAAAAGTGCAAGTACGCCACAATTGATTTTTTTATCCATAAGTCTAAAAGAAAGCTTGGAGCAATACCTTTCAAATGGTCTGTAACATTTTTTTGGCCTTCAATTCTGTAAAAAGTTATGATAATTTAAAAAAACACGAAATTTTTTAAAAAATTTAAATTAAAAAATTAAATTAAAAAGCAAATTAAATTAAAATTAAAATCTAATTTTTAAATTCAAATTTAAATTGAAAAGCAATTTAATTGTTTTAAAACAGGATTGCTTACTGTTAAGAAATGAATGGAGATCAATTTGAGCATCCATAGTAGCTTTACGCGCAATAAAAGCACCACAAGTGAGAGGTAAGGGGAACTTACTTTGAAAAACACCCCAAATGAAAGGCAGGGGGACTCACTCTAAAAAAGCAGCACAAAACAAACAGAATCCTTCCACGTCCACTTCGTTGTTCGTGGGTTATACCAAAAGAAGAATGTTAGTGATAATAGTTTAGTTTAAAATAACTTCTAATTTTTCATTATCTCAATATTCAAAATATTAGCCTAGTAAATTTAACAAAGGTGACCGCAATATAATTTTGTGGGATCATCATCAATGCTCCCAAACGTCAATTAAAGAGTTTTATCGTTGACCGCTCCCACCAATCGCATAAGAGATCGAAGAGAAAGATTGTACGGAGGAGGAGATATCAATAAATTATTATTCTTTACCTTATTACCTTACGTCGATAATGATTTAACATTATTTATATATTCTCTTTCTAGATGCCACTTTAATTTATATATATTTCATTTATAAAAAATTATGAAGAATAAGAAAATAATCTTCTTCGCATACCTATATTTATACCGAAATTAATAATTATTCCATGTATATTTTGTTTATGAAGTTCTTTATATAAATTTCTAATATTGCACAACTGATGAATGTGGATTTATAAAAATAAAAAATATTATCACGTTCCAACTATGCTTGTATTCTTATTCCATTCTTTATTATTTTTAATTTTTCATACTTGTTTTTTCTGTTTATAATATTATTACTTAAAGGACTGAATAACATAAATTAATTACAAAGATAAATAAATAAAATAAAAAATATAATATAAAGATCAGAATTTTTACTATCTTTTCAACGTGTTTATTTATTATGCTACCGGACCAAAAAAAATTTGCAATACCACTTTACCTACGTAAAATTTAATGCTATTTCAGAATCTAAACTCAAAAGTTCGATTAAACAGCGAGAAAAAAATATGGCCGATTTAAACGTAAAAAACGTGAAAATTTTGTAAAAAATTTTTTTTGCAATTTTTCTCACAATGATACCGCAAAAGTATCAACTTTATACTATGATCAGAGGTGATCATGGCACGTAAACATTAAGTGGAATATTTTTAAGAAAAATTCATCGACGCGTTTTTTCAAAATAGCGGCAGGAATGAAAAAATTTTATGGAAATCTTAATCTATCGTTTTCTTAAAAACTACAAACTTTAGGACAAAAATTCTACAAAATGTCTTAAAAAAAATGAATCTATCGTTCGTAAATGTCTATATGTATGTATTATCGGTCACACCGAACTAAATAATTTACTTTTAGAATAAAGTAGGCCCATTGTACTCTTTGTCCACTATGGTTGGTGGAATTTCCCAGAGCACGGCCTTTATTAAAAACAATTAAGTAAGATAAGGTAAGATCTCCAGTTCCTTACTGAGAAGTCCAAGCTGGAGATCGAGGACGAAACCCCTTTAATTGTTTTTAATAAAGGCCGTGCTCTGGGAAATTCCACCAACCATAGTGGACAAAGAGTGCAATGGGCCTACTTTATTCTAAAAGTAAATTATTCAGTTCGGTGTGACCGATAATACATACATATAAAAATGTCTTAAAATTAATCATAGAACACTCTCAAATTTTTTCAAAACTTTTCAAGACTTCTTTTGATTTTCAAAAATTTTAAAAAATCCAATTTTTTCAAAATACCAAAAAAAATTTTGGAAAAATTTTTGAGTGTTTCTTGACTAATTTTAAGACTTTCTTGTTCTTGAAAATCGTTTCGTGAAGTCTATGGATTTAGATAAAACATTTTTCTTGAATTGTACATAAAGTTTGGTTTCTATCTACCACTACAAAATTCACGAACAAACTTGTACATCTTTTCATTTATTCATCGACACACATGTTCTATACAATTTGTACATTAATTATAAGTAAAGCATATAATAAAAATATTGGTTTTCACATTTCAATACATTTGTTATGCCACGAAAACGTTCAAAATCTTCTGCTTCACCACATATAGAGTATGAATCAGATTATTTGGATAGTGATTCCGACGAAAGCATATTGATTCCGAATACAGATAATTCAGGCCCCGATGATTTTGATTCCCATTGTGATTCGATACCTGATTCAGATTCTGTACATGAATTCACACTACCGAATATTACTTATAAACAAGCTTGTGTTAGTTATTCTGAAAACTTAGATAAACTTGAAAAAAATCACGAATTCATTTGGATCGATGGCGAGAAGTTATATTCAAATACTTGTGAAGAAACAATATTATTATCTGAAGCTGCAAAAAAGAATATAAAGGCGTGCGAACCTTTCTAATTGTTTGAAACCTTTATTTCCACCGAAATGAAACAATATATAATTGATGCATCTAAAGAGACTAATTATGATTTAAAATTACAAGATCTTGACACTTTTATAGGTATAGTTATTTTCAGTTCATTCAATAAAAGAAAGTCTCAGAGCGATTATTGGTCATCTGATCCATTCTTATCTAATGACATTGTTTCTTCTGCAATGACTCACGATAAATTTGAAGAAATTAAATCTAAAATAAAATATTCAAAAGCAAAAGACAAGGATCCAAACAATAGAGGGTGGCAGGTTCGTTCGATGTTTAAACTTTTTCAAAACAACCTCATAAAGTTTGGAATATGGAAAACTTCTATATGCATTGATGAAATGATGGCCAAGTATTATGCAAAAACTGTATTGAAACAATTTATTCGAGGCCAACCCCCGATGACCCCGGAAGAGGCTCTAAGGCTATTGAAGACCCTTGGCAACATCCCATCCGGGAGTAGGGAGGCCGTCTTCTAAGTGCTATTCCCGGGAGGGAAATAAATGCCACCGAAGAGGAAGAGGAGACTCCTCGCGCTGAGCGGGGGAAAAATTATTTGATGGGGAATTTGGAAACGAGAAGAAGGATTCGGGGTTGCAAAAACACGATAAGGATGATAGAAATTGATAGTAGAAGAAGGAAGAATCTTTGGAAGAATTACAATAATAGGAACTTGGCAGGATTAGAAAAAATAGAAGAAACTAAATGATTAGTAGAAAACCTTATTTTCAGGAACTAGATGGTACTAAGAATGGTAGTATATATGGTAGAAATGGATATCGGAATGGAGTCAAGCTAGATGGTAGTAATAATGGAAGTATAGATGGTAGTAATTAATATCGATTCAGAATCAAACTAGATTGGTAGAAAATCTTTTCTTGGAGGAAGATCAGAGATGAAGTCAACAGGAAAAGAGAATTGGTAGTAAGTATTGGAAGGTAAACCAAGTGTATCTTATTCCTTATTAATTATTTAATTAAATTTTATTTTATTTTTACAAGCGTTTATTATGATAATATACTTCTTTTATGGGCAAATGTATGAATTAAAAACTGTTGGAATGATGTATGAGAGAATATTATGGGTTATGTGTGCTCGGTGACGAGTTTCGCTTTGGCCGAGCGTTAATAAGTGCATACCACTCTCCTTTCAGGAGTGTGTCCCGACTTAGGAAGGGGGTATTATAAAATAAACCTCACAAGCAATATTAATTTATAATTTCAAGTTATATATGTTAAGGTGGGAATCTTTAGTCGAGGGGATAGAACTCAAGAAAAAAAGATAGATTAGTATGAGCGAACAATTTATAAAATTAGCGTAGAGTAAACATGTATGTAGAATAATACTAGTAAAAGAATACCATACCTTAGTCCAACTCCTAGGCGATGACTCCTGGGTGATCCAACGATGCTATCCCTACGAGTCCTATCCTTGGAGGCGATAAGTCCTAGGCGATCTTCAGGTGCTGCGCATTGATCAGATATAGTAGTAGTAGGTTAGTTATGTATAGGATAAGGAAGTAGAGGTTAGGAAAAGGGCAAACACCGGCTACGAATCCTGGCCCGAGCCATTCTCGTCACCGATATTTAAGTATGCAAAAGGAAAGGAACTAATGGGGATTTTAATAATTTGTTGAGGAAATTGGAGGATTGGAGTATGGAAGGAGTAAAGAAAAGAAGAAAGAACGAGACCACCATACCGCTACCGTTGTACCGACCAAATTTTAATCAGAATGTTTTAGGTACATCCTAAAAATCGACGACGATTTTTGATAGATTACGCAGGTCTGCAAAAAATGATGTTTGAATTGTTCTAAGAAAGTAAAGAGTCATTTCCGAAGTAATTTTTCATGTAGAATCCGATTCCGGGGTCCGAATCGCTCTATCACGTTAGGATTTTAAGATATCCGAACTGAGGTTATTTAGCATCACCATATTCTTTTTTCTCAAAAAACAAACAATAGTACCTTAACGTATAAGTCTTGTTCTTTCAAATGCCGTTAAGTTTGCTCAAACAGCTTATTTCTGGATTGAGATATTTTATTTTGAAGTTTTCGAGTTTCGTCAAATTCGTTATTCTCAAAATTCGCATGATTCTGTAGTCTTTGACGTCCAAATTCAACACTTGTGTTGAACATTTACTTTTGACACCTGTATCACGTTTTTTTGCGATAATAGGTGCAATTAGGATTGGTTCAAAATTTTGGGGTTTATGCACTTCAGACGGCTATCTACCGAATTTACATCTATATTGCGGTAAAAATTCCCAAACTGGCAATAAATTAGCAAAATGTGCTTTAGGTACACGTGTAGTATTGCATTTATTCGAACCTTTTTTCGGCTAATAAATTATAATAAAATCCCTGCATTTCATTTTTACTTTGATAATTTTTTTACAAATATAGATTTGATTTTACACTTGCAAAAATTACGTTTGAAATGCACTGGCGCTATCAAAAACAGTCAAAGAAAATAATGTACTTGAAAAGAAAGCTCCACGAGGTACTTATATTGTAAAACATGATCATAATAGTGGCATAAATTTCATCACGAATATGGATTCGAAACCCGTTTCAATAGCTTCAACTGCTGCAGGTGTAACTCCACTATCAATTTCAAGAAGATATAGTTCAGAGGCTCGATCCAAAACTAATATACCTTTTCCGCAAGTTTTTCATTTGACAACAAATTTATGGGCCGTGTTGACGTGTATGATGGGCACTGCAATAATGTACTTCCAAGTATACGTTCCAAAATATGGACATGGGTCGTTTTTATAAGATTTATACAGGCATCCATTACAAACGCCCACGTAATTTTTAATGCTACACGTGATGGAAAGAAAAAAGTCGGAATAAAAGAGTTACCTATTTCGATTGCTAAATATTATATTCTAAAAGGTGAAACAAGTAAAACATTTCATACACGATCTAATAGAGACAAATTAAAAAATTGTTTAAATAAAGAATGTCCAATAAAATCAAGGATCTATTTTGAAACATGCTATTTATATATATGCAATAATTGTTGGGCAAAAAAGCACTGATAAAAGATAATGTTAAAGTGAGAGGCAAGGGGACTCGCGATAAAATCACCCCGAAACGTGAGAGGCAAGGGGCCTCACGATAAAAAGCGCCCCAAAGGAGATAAAATTCTACCACGTCCACGCCGTTGTCTCTGGGTAATACTAAGAGTAGAAAAGAACCATGTATATGCACAAAATCAGCAAAGTTATCAAGGAACACTCACAAATTTTTTCAAAATTTTTTTTGTTATTTTTAAAAAATTGAATTTTTTGAAAAAAAGTTTCGAAAAATTTTGAAAAAATTTGAGAGTATTCTTTGATTAATTTTAAGACATTTTTGTTTTTAGAATTTTTCTCCTAAAGTTTGTAGTTTTGAAGAAAACGATTGATTAATATTTCCATAAAATTTTTTCAATCTCGCCGCCATTTTGAAAAAAACACGTCGATGAATTTTTCTGAAAAAAATTCCATTTAATGTTTACGTGCCATGATAACCTCTGATCATAGTATAAAGTTGATACTTTTGCAGTATCATTGTGAAAAAAATTTTAGAAAAATTTTTTTTACAAAATTTTCACGTTTTTTACGTTTAAATCGGCCATATTTTTTTCTCCGTGTTTAATCGAAATTTTGAGTTTAGATTATGAAGGAGCAATAAATTTTACGTAGGAAAAGTGGTATTACAATTTTTTTTTTAGTCCGGTAGCATAATAAATATATACGTTGAAAAGATAGTAGAAATTCTGATCACCTCGGTGTTAATGGGTTAAGGAAATAAATTTATTAAAATTACAAATAGTGAACTTCAAAAATTACAAAGAGAAATTTATTTTCTCTTATTTATAATTGTACAATAATAAGAAGAGACAACTTTCCCACATAGACGTCTACATTATCGCAAATATTCATTTTTCATAATTTTGATTTTAATCTGATATACATATGCACACATAAAAATTAACCTATACAGCCTTGAAATAAATTTACAAATTTTGCTAAATCAGTCGTTACACGCAGTGATGTCGATCACTGACCTGCGAACATGCCGATTTGACAATTGTTAACTACTCCCACCTACGCCGAATCTGAATCGCGTCCATCGCTGATTGGACCGCCACCCTCATACGGTTCTAAAATATTTGTGAGTCCATTTTTCTTTTCAGTTTTTATAAACCCGCAAATGCACTATGTAATGCCTTTAGTCTTCATTTTGTTCTTGAATCTTCTGAGCCTCTTATTAACAGGAAGCGAAGTGCCCGCCGTTTTAGATTCCGGCGTAAGTATATTGTGAAATTCATATACAGAATTATAAGTATATAAAAGCTTAAAATATAAGGGATAGTCCCCATGCTGGCCCTTTTAAGCTAATTGTGATATAAGATATACAGATCATTTGAAGACTACTTGAATTTAGAGATTGACCAAGATTTTTAAACGCCCCATTGAAAAAGTTCCTATTGATTCAGTATTGATTCAGTGATAAAATCATTATGGAATTAATAAATAATAGCTACTGATATTGATCAAAATCAATACTGACTTAGTAGTAAGTTCTCCAAAACGCGAAACTGATTTCTTACTAAATTAGTACAAAATCAATAATGAATCAATGTTGTATCATTACGGAATCAGTACTGTATCAATTTTGAAATTATTCAATTGAAGAACGGTAATGTGCCCTTAAAAATTCTGTATTCAATCAATTCAGAATCAGTGTCAAATCAATACCCTGTTAAAAAAGGTCACGCTAATTCAGTGCTGATTTCTCTAAAAAAAAAATGAAATAAATTTTTTTAGATAATTCTCTAAAAAAATTAGGTAAAATCAAATAAAATTGTCAAAAAAACATAAAATAAATAAAAAAAAGTATTACATATATTTCTGTTTATGTTGACCATCCACTTATTAACCGCGGTCAATGCTGCTTAACTTTCATGATCTATCATATCTCAGTCTATTCTCAATGCTACATTCACAAACAGTTACAAAGATAATAAAAACATATTTGTAGACATTTCTAAAAACCCAGTTAGAATTTATTTTAATGGTTTTAATTTTAATGGAATAAACATATTTTTAAATATATAGATAATTTCATACAATTTAAAATATTAATGTACATATTGGTACCATATTAGAAGAGCAATATATATTGTATACATAACAATATATAATTGTAACTAGGCTTTTTGAAACGTCTATAAATATGTTTTCATTATCTTATAGTAACTGTTTGTGAATGTAGCAGATAGAAGATAGTAAATCATGCAATAGAAAATACTAAAATCAGTATGGAAGTAATAACATCTCTTTAAGATTATATTATTTAATATTTCAAGTACATATATTTCATTAATCCAATTGTTAAATATCTGCACGAGGTTCCAGTGGGCGATGGACTTTCAAGGATATCTGCTGTCACTCCTGAGGTTTTGCACCTGATGCAGATCATTCAGCTTGCTACTTCTTCGTTGGATTGTCCTGGTGCTGGATTGCTGGGAACCGGGGAAGGAACGTGGAGTTTTATTCATGGTAGTCAGGGTACTGGGTAGTTTATAGTAGGTATGCGTGAGTGTACGGCATCCGGGTAGGTAGTTTTGATAAGGGGGAAGGCTACGCTAATACCTTTTTATTGTTTCTTTTTAGCTTTTTGTGACAGGTATTAAATCACCTTGTCACAACTCCCCCCCGCCAAACTGAAGTTACGCGGAGTCGTAACTTCGGTGGGAATTTGCATGAATAATTATGGTAGCTATCCTACTATCTAATCTACGATGATCGGTATCATCTGTTTTCCGGTGTATTGTGTAGCTGCTTGGCTGCTCCAATCTTTGTATAGTGTACGCGCTGTGCGTGTTTCCTATTCCCTATTTCTCTATCTATTTAGTATGTTTACTTACTGATTGCCCTTACAATTTACTTACTTACTAGACGATGAGAGCTCCTGATATTTCCGCGACCATACTCTCCTTCATACTTACATGAATCATTCGTTCTATTCTATTTACAATGTAAAAAAAAAATTATTACTATTTAATTTTACATGTATATATATAATTTATCTAACTCTTTATTTTAGGTATAGTGCGTACGTTGCTATTATAATCACAAATGTAGGGGCTTCCTTGAATTTAACCGCGTCCTATATCGTTTTCTTATTAATTAATGAATTTTCTTATTTTTCCGAATTGCGTTTTCTTTCCCCCCCCCCCCTTTTCTTATGTGTAAATTGCATTTTTATATGTGGGAATAGTATTTGGGTTAGTAAATAATAATCGCTTATTTTCTGTAGGAATTTATTTATTTTAAAAAAAAAATATATATCTAATTATTAGGCCCATTTTTTGGCTAATTCCTTCCTCTTACGAAGGACCTCTCGGTGGTATTCCCCACACCGAGGGCAGGATGCGTTCAACACGCCTCTCCAACTGCAGTTTCGGCAGAACATGGCCCTTGGTGACGAGCAGGTACTGTATTTGTGGCCTGTTCCACCGCAGTTCCAGCATCCTTGCCGGCATTGATCCTGGGGAGGTCGAGGTATTCCTTCCCAGAGCCTCTTCTCCTCCTCTAACCTGGATTGGTCTGGTTTGGAGACTCTGGGCATGGTGAGTAGGGATGGGATTTCCCTTGCTTCCAGGGGGTTTGGGGTGTTCATGATGGGCGCGGCGGGGTTAATTATGGGTTCGGGGATCGTTTGCGCGGGGGTAGGTGGGTAGTGTGGGGGAGCGGGGGAGTTCTGGGCAGCGAGGTTTTGGGCAGGAGCGGGGGAATATGATGTTGGGGCGGTCAAGTTTTGGGCGGTAGCGGGGGAGGGTTGGGGTTGTGGGGATTTGGATGGGAATGGTGAGGGATTTTGGATATTGTGGTATTGGGGAAATAAGGGAAGGGGTGCTGGGACGTGGATGTACGTATACTGCCCTGTGGCGGGATTGTACACAGGGTGGGAAATGGTAGGAAGAGGTGGTATGGGGAAGGAATTTGGGGACATGGTGAGGGGGGGAAAGGATTGTCCTGGTGGCGGTGTCTGAGGTCGCTTCATGACCGGTGTATCTACTGCCGCCATCTGAGATACTTCCTCTCTCCTCTCTATTTTGGCCACGGTGGCTCTGAAATGAGGATCGTCGCACAGGTGGCGACCGCCGCGGGTACATCCTCTGGCACCCGGGCACCCTCGACTCGGTGCCTCTCTGATTGCCATCCTGGCCATTGCCTCCGCCAATTCCTCCTTCCCTGGCTTGGGCATTTCCATGGGGCGAGACGCGAATCTTCCACGTCCTCGTCCTCGCTGCCGGGCTGATGCCGTCTCTCCTGCTCGTTCCATCTAAAGCATTCCCTACCTTTAGTTTTCATTTCTCTCTTTCCTTCTCCCTTTTTTGTTCATTGCCTCCTGGATTGCTTTTTATGTCCGCGACCTTAATTTCATTCGTGGGGAGTTTCCAATACTTGTGTTTGTTTGGGGTTTCATTTTCCTTGGTCTACCTCTATTGCGTTTTGGGATTTCGGGGATTAGATTTACTGGGGATCGCGATTCTTTTCTGTTGGGTATGGGTTTCTCAGGGGTACGGTTTTTAAACTGTTTAGAGTAACGGGGAGGAACATATCGTTTTAAGTCATTTACAAATACCTTTGTCTGCCGTTTTGTATCCTCTTCCTCGACCAAGTAAACTACTGGGGATAAAACTTTTACTATTTTAGCGGGGCCTATGAACTTTGGAGCGTGTTTTGCAGCAAAGTTATCATCCGCAGAGGACAAAACGTGGTTCCGTTTGCAGACTAAATCTCCCACTTGGAAGGTTATTTTTCTCCTTCCCTTATTATAATATTTGGCATGTTTATCATTTGCCTTGTCGATGTGCCTTTTTACCAAGTCATAGATTATGGGAAATCTTTTTACTCTATTTGATCATGTTTCAGTATCTGGTTGGGGAATTAGAGGTGGGGATTCTATGTGTTTTCTTAGTAAAGCTACCGGGGTGGGATTTCTGCCGAAATTTAGGAAAGCTGGGGAATATTTGGTGGATGAGTGGACTACGCTATTAAGAGCAAAACAAAATTCTCCTAGGTGTTTATCCCATTCTCTGTGGTCCTGATCTAGGTAGCTATTTATCATGGGCTTTATATTCCTGTTCACGCGTTCTACTGGGTTAGCCTGGGCGTGATACGGGGGAATTGTTGACTGAATTACTCCGTATTCCGTTAACCTTTTCGTTATCAATTTGTTTGAAAATTCCGTTCCATTGTCCGTAATAAGGTATTTTGGGCATCTCCATCGGTTGATTACTAGCTCATCAAAAGCTGTTAATACATTTTTCGCGTCCGCTTTCCGTAAAGGTTTCATTTCTATGTACCGGGTGAACAGATCCTCGAATACTATTATATATTTGTATCCTGACTTGGATGGTGGTTTTGGACCCATTATGTCCGCAGCTACCACAGTCCATGGCCCTTCAATGTTTCTTCCCTCCATGATACCTGCTGGGGGTTGCTGGGATGATTTGTGGGCTTGACACTCCTGACAGGCTTTTACAAATTTGCAGGTGTCGTAATAGATACCGGGCCAATAATAGTATGTTGCTACCCTTGCGTATGTCTTGTCAATTCCCAGATGACCAGATTGTGGGGAGTAATGTGCTTCAAATAGGGCTTTGGGTCGGTCTTTATTGGGGAGTATGAGCTTCCACGCGTCCAAATCGGGGATTAGGGGGTCAACCAGGGGATTAGGGCGGTGTGCATATAAATAGCCATTTTCTATTTTTAAATCTGGGTATTTTTTCGGGGATCTTATAACCGCGGTTTTTGATATTGCGGATCTTCCAAGTCCAATGGTCCTACTGCTGTTACTGCTTCTTGATTCTCATAAGCTCTTGATAAGGCGTCCGGTACTTTGTGCAATGCGCCTTTTCTATGAACAATTTTAATATTATAGTTTTGTAGTACCGTATTCCATCGAGCTAGTCTGCCAATAGGATCCTTAATGTTCTTCAGCCATAACAAACTATGGTGATCGGTTATGACGGTGAATTCCTCACCCTGAAGATAACCTCGTAAACGGTCCACTGCCCAAAGGACTGCCAAGCACTCTTTTTCAGTTACCGTATAGTTCCTTTCTGCTTTCGTCAGTGACCGACTGACGTAATAAATGGGGTGCTCCTCTCCGTTAATTTCCTGAGTCAGCACTCCCGCTATAGCGTAATCGCTCGCGTCCGTTTGCAGGGTAAAGGGCAGGGATAGATCCGGTCGGGCTAATACGGGGGCTTGGGTTAGGGCAAGTTTTAGCTTTTCAAAAGCTTCCTGTTGTTCGGCTTTCCAGTGCCATCTCACGTCCTTGCGAGTTAAGTAATTTAGCGGTACTTTGTACTCAGCTATTTTATCAATAAATCTGGAATACCATCCAATCATCCCTGTAACCGACGTAATTGCTTTAAGTTAGTTGGGGCTGGATATTCCAACAATGGTTAAATTTTATCACTATTAGTTTTTAAACCATCCTCGTTTACTATGTAACCCAAATATGTTACTTCAGCGTAGCAGAACTCCGATTTTTCCCGATTTATCTGTAAGTTTGCTTTTCGTAGCGCTGTAAGAACTATTCTAATCCACTGTATGTGTTCCTCGAATGTCTTGGCCGTGATGATTATGTCATCTAAATAGGCAAAGACATTAGGTTCCCATTCTGGCTTAATTAATTTATCCATTATTTGCTGGAACATGGCGGGGGCATTTGTCAATCCATAGGGGACTCTTTTAAACTGAAATAGACCGCGACCAGGAACCGCAAACACCGTTATCTCTCGACTTTCGGGGGCAAGGGGGACTTGATGGTAGGCTTGCGAGAGATTGAGTTTGGTTATGTATCTACTTTCCCTAAGCTGATCCAATATGTCATCCATATTCCGCAATGGATAAGCATACTTTTTAGTTACTGCATTGACTTGTCGATAGTCAATGCAGAACCTGTATATCCCGTTTGCCTTGGATACTGTAACCGGACAGCTACACCAAGGACTATCCGACGGTTCTATTATTCCTTCTTTTAACATCCTATCGACTTCCTCGTAGGCTGCTTTGAGCATTTTTGGGGAATACCTTCTATTCCGCTGCCGAATAGGTTTGTTATCTATTAACTCCAATTTGTGTTCCGTTATATGGGTTACTCCTAATGTTTTCGGGGTAGGGGGAACTAATTCATCCAATAGTTTGTTGAATTGTTGAATTTGTTCTGGGGTTGCTCTAAATAGTCCACCGATACTAGCTATCGCGGGGAAGCAGCTAGGGTCTCCGCCATATGGGTAGAATTGGTGAATTATCCCTTTATTTGTCCACCAAGTTTCATTCGTAAAATCTACCTTAATATTAGCCTTCCTTTTAAAATCAATTCCCAAAATACAATCATAATGCAACCCATCAGCAACCTGAAAGGGCATTGTGATTTCTTCCTCGTCCAATTTAACTTCAATCTCTACTATCCCTTGTATTGGAACCTGTGTCCCATCTGCAACCTTAACACTTGTGCACCTTGATGGTCGTAATTTGCTTCCCAATATTCCACTCATTCCCTTTCCAATGAATGAGTGAACTGAACCACTATCCAATAAAGCTACCAATAGTCTACCGTTTAATTCTAAGTTAAAAAATAGTCTGGGATCAACTCCGGGGGTTTTTTGTATCAGGGATTGGGGTTTATGGGATTTTTCTGTATGGGGCCCTTTCGGGGCAAAAGTTGAGGAAATATGACTATATATATGGCTATATATGACTGGCTATTTCCTCTGATTGAAGTTTCCCTGATTATTGTAGCATTTTTCGCAGTATTTACTGCTTACTCCTGTTTGGCCACAACCAAAACATTTTCTTGGTTCTAGGCAATCTGCTACCCAATGTCCCATTTTTCCACATCTGAAACAGGGTTCTTTTACTTTATCTCTGGGACTTGTGTTCCTTGTCCTTCGTGAGTACTCCTGGTTTGGGTTGAAGTTTCCTCTATATGGTGGGGATTGTGGTTTTTTCGGGTAACCTTGTTCTCCTTCCGAGGTTCTAGGTGTCCAATTTTGGTTTTTGTAACCGCGACCGTAATTTCTCTGGGGAATAGTTTCTTTTTCCATCTTTCTATTGTCCGTATCCGATCTATAATTAGGAGTTGAGTTTGGGTAGGTTTTCCTTTTGGTTAGATAGTTTCTGGGCATAGGTAGGTTTTTCCTGGGGTTTTTGTGGGGTAGATAGTATTGCTGCCAATTTCTTAGATTTCTGTTCCTGTTCTACATATGAGTACTTTGACAGATCGTAGTTTTATAATGTTGGCGGGGGTTTATATGCTTTATCCTTTTTCCCTAATTTTTGTAGTTCAGTGAATGAACAGAAATCGCGTTTCTCAATACGTTGTCTGTAAATTGGATGCATATTCCTATATGCTCTGTCCAATTGTTCCTGTAAAGACATTGTGGGTTTTACTTGATCCAAGAGTCCACGTAACTTAGTTAGGAAAGTGGATATATCTTCTTTTGGCCCTTGTGTGCGCAATTCAATTGTCTGTCTAATGTGGGATTGTGTGTCTTCCACACCATACTGCAGACGAAGTCTTCAAAATTATTCCAATATTTTTTTTCTCTGTGAAACCACTCCCATGCTTCGTCGTCTAAAATTGATGGCATTGCCTTCATTATTTCGTCTAGGCTAAAACCATGTGCATCCATGCAATCCTCCAGATTCCTTAGGAAGATGTCCGGTTTGTTCTTCTTGGATCCTTTAAATTGAATGTGCCATTTAGAAAGAATATCTACTGTGTGTTTTTCCCTCATAAACGTTACATTCTCAAAACTTGCTTGGGAGTAGCTGCCAAAGGGGATTTGTGATGGTGTGTGATGTTGCGGGTTTATATAGGGATTGCGGGGATGAGGGTAATTAGGAATTTCGTAGGTTTGATTTGCTATATAACTGGGGTCTGGGACTTGTCTGTGGGTTGGCTGTCGTGTTCTCTCTTGTTCACCATTTAGTCTTCCGTCTTGTTCCTGTATCCTTGGCTCGTTTTCCCATCGAACCGTCCTTGTATGGTTTGAGTTATCAACCGGGTTCCTTTGTCTGTTTGTTATATTCCCACTTCCCTGTTCTTTTGGTTGCTGGTTTACTAGTCTGAATGCCGAAGGTTGCACCGTACAGCTTGATATCGGTACAAATGTGGTCGAGGAGCACGTTCCCAATCGATCTCTTGGATTTATAAACGGGTTATTTGACCGTTGTTCTCCTGTTGTATAGGATGTTGCCATTGTCTGTATCGGATAGTACGACGTTGAATTTATCCCAAGTGTTGTACTTGATACGTTTGGCATCGTAACTTGTAATTCCGGAGCTACCGAATCTGTTAGGTCCATTGGAGAGGGGATATCATTTCTTGAAATGGGACTTAATTGGTAACGGGTAGATTGGGCTTGCGGTCTATGTGAAAGGGTTTGGGATCCAAGGTTATTTAATCTAATACGATCTATTAGATTTTGCCGCGTCCTAATTTTCGGGATCTCTTCCTCTAAAGAGTTCCTGCTACTATTTCTTCTTACTGGAACTTGTTCTCTATTTGTTTGGTTACATCCTATATTTTCTTCCCCTAGCGAGATGGGATCTCTAAATGGTCCTCGTGATTGTCCTGTTGGGAGCTTTGACCTGTCCCTGTAATTTCTTGAGTCGTCTATTTGTCTTGGAGAACTCATATTTGTAGCTCTGGACATTGATAAATCATGGAGGTCTATTTCTATATTGGGGTCAACCTCGTCGTATTTTGGATTCCATATTGCAGCATTCTCGCCAAAATATTTTCTGATTTCATATCTTTTTAATCTATCTCTTAAAATCATTGCATCGCTATCTATGTTCAATCTTGCCTATAACGCGTATTGAACAATGCGGCCGTCTGAGGTATTATTAATAATTCTTTTAATTATTTTAATACCTTCTTGGGGATCTACCATCATTAAATCGTTAGTGAGGTTCCTAAAGAATTCATTGTGGATTGGGAATAATACCTTTTTTATTTTATTTTACATATTATCGTTCAATCGAAACAGGGGAGAAGAATATCTTAAACGTACGTAGTTTTCTCAAGAGGAGGTTAATTACTTAATTAATTACTAACTACAGCTCAATTATAAATTTTTACAGACTTATTTTATAAACAGGTAAAAGAAAGTTATTTCGGGATGAGAAAAGAAAAAAAGAATTGGCAGTGCTTGTTATTCAAAGAATTTTATTGTATTAGTTAAATAAGCAATAAATTAGATTGTAGTTATTAAAGTATCCAAGGGACGTAAAAATGAGAATAAATGGTTAATTTCGAGCAAATAAGCAGTATAAGTATAATAGTTACCGTTAAGGAGGGGAAAAGCAAATAAATTTGTAAATTAAACTTGCAAAACAATCCAAATAAATTTTAATGAAACCAAATCTCTTAGTTTGTTAAAAAAAATTTTTCCAAAAAATTTTTTTTGTTAGGGAATAACTAATAAAGTTAATTTTGGGTATTACGGGGAATAAAAAAAACAATCCAGTTTGCAATTTACACATAAAAAAAAATATATATACAATAGCCAAATCAATATTATTATATAAGCAGAATATACAGTAATATACAGCAATATTTTAATTATTGTTAATGCAATTAATAAATAATCCAAAATTTATGTATTATAATTCATTTATAATTTTTATTTAACGACTAATTAAATTGTTTTCGCGTCCAACTTATTTAATTTAATAGAAAACGAATTTATTTTTGGAAATTTATATATCGAAAAAAAAAATTATAAATAATTAATTCTATAATTATTTAATTGTAATTAATTTGTTCTCCAAAACAACAACAGAAAAAAAAATGAATATTCTTCCAGACGCCACGTGTGTGTTGTACATTTTCCAGGGGGAAGAGATGGCGGATTACTTCGCACAAACGCATAGTCACGCTGTCCTATATGTATATATAATTTCTATATACTAATACGCGTACATATAATTATTTATCGCGGCCTATTTTCAATTTTCTTCGGAGAAAGAAAAATTTCGATGAAGTATTGGTGTCCAACACTGGTCCAATACTTAGTATTTATTATTTTTATTATTTCAACTATTTCTGTCAGCTTTAATTTTCTTATTTAGAAACAAAAGAATCTCAAAAATTTCCAAATTAATCACCCAATAATTTTGAATTAATCAAAAAAAAAAAGAATTTTATTTAAACTTAATTTAATTAATTTTCAACTACATAAAAAACTATGTGATCCCGTTAACTAAACCACGTTAGGCGCCATTTGTCACGCCACACTGGGGATCAGGGTGCGGGACTAACCAAATAAATACGCGGGGAGATTTTAAAATTAACTAAAGGATTTATTAACGGAAAAGACAAAACAACAATTGATTTACAATTGAATTCGGGCACCAGTCGATTGTTAGTTTGACAAATAATTAATCTCTTTAACGCAATCGCTTAGCGTAGCGCAGGGGAAAGTGGGGAAACGCGGGAGAGAATCAACGTTAAGATGGCGGGGGATAATATGCGCACACACACGCGGGCGGACCGGGAGTTCGCGACCGATAAAGGGAAAGGGGAAAGTGCACCATACGCACTCACCTTTCGCAACTGCAGCCGATTGATAACGTTCTTAATCGCTGCCACGCTCTGCTCAACTCACACACCAAAATCAGGCAATAAATCGCTATAACATTTGATAAGAAGCTTCAATTACACCGCGACCAAACACTCTCGACCGTAGTATACGGAGCTCTGTTCTCCGTCGGCACTCGGCTCGTCTCGTTCGTACGCACATGCGCCTTGCGCTGCTATCGGTACGAGACGAGAGTTCGTCCGTGCGATCGGCCGTCCTCGTACGACTGCGTCTCTATTCCAGCTGTAAAGAAGACGATTCAACGGACTACTGCCGACGTAGTGGATCTTCTCCGACGCTGACCTGCCGTGGAATTGACCTGGGGCTCCCGAGGAATTGTTACAGGTAAGTCGCTAAGCCGCAGGAGTTTATCATTACTTGCTTAGTTAATTTATCGTGGGAGAGGTTAGTGTTCCCCTAACCGCTCAATTCCTATTGACAATTCTTTCTTCCTATGTTGCTGTCCTATCCTCTCCTTCCTGGTTATCCTTTTCCCTAATAATGTGCTTTGTCTCATTTACTATCACCTTCACAGGGATTCTGCACGAGGTTCCAGTGGGCGATGGACTTCCAAGGATATCTGCTGTCACCCCTGTTGAAAAAATCGAGGTGGATATCCAGCTCGATTTCGAGGTCGATTTCGAGCTGGATTTCGACCTGGATTCGACTCGATTTTGCCTCGATTTAACTCGATTTTTGGCCTAGATTTCGAGCTGAATCCACCTCGATTGGAGACTCGATTTCGAGCTGTGGATCGGACTCGATTTCGAGCTCGATTGGCCTCGATTTCGGGCTGTGGACCGGACGCGATTTCCAGCTCGATTGACCTCGATTTCGAACTCGATTGACCTCGATTTCGAGCTAGATTGGCCTCGATTTCGGGCTGTGGATCGGACTCGATTTCGAACTCGATTGGCCTCGATTTCGGGCTGTGGACCGGACGCGATTTCGAGCTCGATTGACCTCGATTTCGGGCTGTGGATCGGCCTCGATTTCGAGCTAGATTGGCCTCGATTTCGGGCTGTGGATCGGACTCGATTTCGAGCTCGATTGGCCTCGATTTCGGGCTGTGGACCGGACGCGATTTCCAGCTCGATTGACCTCGATTTCGAACTCGATTGACCTCGATTTCGGGCTGTGGATCGGACTCGATTTCGAACTCGATTGGCCTCGATTTCGAGCTAGATTGGCCTCGATTTCGGGCTGTGGATCGGACTCGATTTCGAACTCGATTGGCCTCGATTTCGGGCTGTGGACCGGACGCGATTTCGAGCTCGATTGACCTCGATTTCGGGCTGTGGATCGGCCTCGATTTCGAGCTAGATTGGCCTCGATTTCGGGCTGTGGATCGGACTCGATTTCGAACTCGATTGGCCTCGATTTCGGGCTGGATTGGACTCGATTTCGAGCACGATTGGCCTCGATTTCGAACTCGATTGGCCTCGATTTCGGGCTGGATTGGACTCGATTTCGAGCTCGATTGGCCTCGATTTCGGGGTATGGATCGGCCTCGATTTCGAGATCGATTAGCATCGATTTCGGGCTTGATTTAGCGCTCGATTAACCTTGATATTGTGCAAAATGGGCGTTGATTTCGACCTCGACTGGTCTCAATTTGGGCTCTAATTGCTTAGATTTCAAGCTGGATCGGCCTCGATTTCGGGCTCGATCGGCTTAAATCAGGGTCTCGATCGAGAACTCGGTAGATCTGGATTTTGGGCTGGATCGGACTCGATCGGGGATTCGATTTCGAGTGGGATAGAACTCAATCAGTGCCTCGATTTCGAACTGAATCGGTATGGATTGGGGACTCGATTTCAAGTGGGTACGTACTCGATCGGGGCCTCGATTTCAACCGGGATCGGCGTCGATTTCGAGCTCGATTGGCCACGATTTCGGGCTGGAGCCGCCTCGATTTCAAACTCGATCGGACTCAATTTCGAGCTCGATTGGCTCGATTTCGGGCTGGATCGGACCCGATTTCGAGCTCGATTGGCCTCGATTTCGGGCTCGATTGGCCACGATTTCGAGTCGATTGGCCTCGATTTCGAGCTCGATGGGCCTCGATTTTGACCTGGATCGGCCTCGATTTTGAGCTCGATTGGCCTCGATATCGGGCGGCTTCGGCCTCGATTTCGACCTTGATCAGCCTCGATTTTGAGCTAGAATAGCCTTAATTTCGCACTGGATGGGCGTCAATCGGAACTCGATTTCACGTTCTTTCGGCCTCGATTTCAAGCTGCAATATCCTCGATTTCGTCCTGGATCAGCCTCGATTTCGAGCTTGATTGGCCTCGATTTTGGGCTGGATCGGACTCGATCGGGGATTCGATTTCGAGTGGGATAGAACTCAATCAGTGCCTCGATTTCGAACTGAATCGGTATGGATTGGGGACTCGATTTCAAGTGGGTACGGACTCGATCGGGGCCTCGATTTCGACCTGGATCTGTCTCGAATTCGAGATCGATTGGCCTCCATTTCGGGCTGGTATAGCGTCGATCGGGGACTCGATTGGACACTCGCTAGCCCTCGATTTCAAGCTGATGGATCGGTCTCGATGGCGAGCTGAATGGGCCTCGATCTGGGACTCGGCTTCGGTCTCGATTGGGGACTCGACTTCGGGTTCGATTGGCCTCGATTGGCCGCAATTTCGTGCTGGATTTTCTTTAATTAGGGACTTGATTCGTGGACGTGTTGGATTGACCTTGATTTAAAGCTCAATTTAGTTGATATTAATGATCAATAAGCGTTTTCATAGTATATAATAATCATATAGTGAAAAGAATTATTTTTAGAATCAGATGGTTTGTTTTTCTCATCTATACAATAATATAGAAATAAAGCATTATTTGAACTAATAATAACTTTTATTTATAGAACAGGTAGCAGTTTAATGTAAGTAAATTGTAAATGTAAGTATTGTATTTTATATAATAAATTAGTTTTTTTACGTACCTTATTGAGGAAATTCTTGCCAGATTCGCATTCTAATTTTGTATTAGTCTTGCTACGTTTTTAAATACATTTTTGAGTATTATTGTTATCTGAACGTTACATTATTAATTACATTATTAATTATGCAGGTTATAATGTATCTGTGTTCAAGGTATGTTTTCATTATTTTTATTGATAGTTGATACTGCATGATGTGGTTATACATATTCATCGAAACTTAATTTAACCTTTAGGCTGCCAGCTTGGCTCAGATACAGTAATGTATATGAAGTTGCCATAGTCAAAACTGATATGTTTGTTTACTTTTTGGCATACTTGTTGCATTACTATCAATTGTGAGAAGATTTAAATATATATTTTATCGGTTTCACAGCCTAAAGCGTAAGAAAAATTTCATAAAAGTTAGTTCCCGCTCAAAGTACAAACACTGAATTTTTTAAATTTCTACCCTCTCGTTACAGGAAAGTTTAAGTGATATTATTCTTTTGACAACACAAGAGCATTTGCAGGTGACCTTGATAACCTGATACCGTTGGAAAAAAAAATAGTAATTCGCTTATATGATTATGCATAACATCTTATAATCTTAAATATCTGCCAAAATTTCCTAGCCAGACTGGCTCAAGTTTAATCTACCCGTGACATTCAAACTCCTGTTGACGTATTGGATTATACATATAAATTTCACTTTTTAAAAATATTAATTTTGAAATCAAAATACCGGCAATCTAAAGGTTAAATAGCTATGTTAAATTTTATAGGATCGTATTAATAATATTACACTATTTTGGAAACAATATCTTTTTATTTTTCTATAAAAATATACTTTCTGTTGGGTTTTTATTATATCTTACAGCAACGTTAAGGTTAAAACTATTATTTTCTTTACTTATCTTATTATTTTTGGACGTCCTTTTTAGATTTAAATATTTACTTCAAGTTTGCCAATACTTATGAGGTACTGGACATATATATTGGTTTTCATTCACAGCCATTAAAATACAAATATTTTTTATTTTATTGGTTTCGATTACTTGTATTTGAGGATTTGTGGCAACAATCTTCTTAATAATGAATTGTTCATTAGATATACAATGTTCTGTTATTAGCTGCTTATACGCTGTGTACTCTTTGGAATTGTTATTGTCAATAAGAAATTGTTGCATTTGTATAAACTCACCATTGACTGTTTGCGCATACGAATTATCTGGTCGTCGATTACTTTTTTTTGAAAAATTAAACAAACATGTATCTTTAACAATGTTTTTATAAGCTGTTACATCTTCTGCAGACAAATTTAATTGCTGCAATACATCTTCATTTACTGGTAATGGCTTTCCAAAATATCGAAATTGTTCTGATTTCGTGCTTTTTGCAGTAATTTTGTTCTCTAAATAATAACAATAATCCATAACAGAAGAAAATTGTTTTAAAGCAAACGTGTTTTTCTAAAATTATTATGCTTTCTTGTACTGTAAGACTTCTACAAATTTGACTAAGTACACCTCTTGCTGCATGAACTTTTGAAACAATTTTACCATTACCAGATTCAAATGGGTAACCATAATGCACCCATAGTGGTCCCCAATTGACTACACTCTGTGCTAGGTGAGTTAATTGGTGAACATTAAAAGACATTGCGTCTACTCCGTAATAAACCTCCGTTAAAGCAACAAATTTCTAATAAGTAATCAGCACGCTGTAATTCCAATTGATTAATTGACTCCTTCAGCAGTAAATGATAGCCTTCCACTAATAAAACCCAATGTTGTAGAAATTTGTTAAAATTAGGTATTTCAGCTAATATTACGGTACTGTAAAATGAAAGCCAATTCACCCACTCTTTAGCCTTTCAGTTCCTGCGATCATATATTGAACGCAATAATCTAGCGAGCTGTTGTGGAACCCTGAATTGCGTAATTTGTTTATATTATCCATAAAAATATTTGATATGCTATATGGCTTGTTAGAAGTTTTATACCAGTAGTCAGCAAATTGTTTTGATATTCCTAAATCTATATAGTGCATCACATCTGGTATGAATCCAGGTTGAAATCGATAAATTAAACGAATATTGAGATATAAATGATAAGAACTGATATATCTCAATAATAAATCTCAGTCGGTAATTTGCTCGTATGGTCAATTTTTACATTGACGTACAGTCTAGACGATTTTTATAAATTGTCATTAGTGTTTTTTGAGTGCGTAAACTTGCATATATATATATACTATAATATATAAATATTTCGCCGCCGCCGCCGCCGTGTCTAAGAATTCAGAATTCAACATATGGGCTATTTCATGTCAAGTGGTACGATGAAAATTTTAAATCGCTCCAAAATTTTAGAACAGGCTGGAAATATCTTCAAGAAGATAGAAAAAAATTTTTAGGTGTTAAAAATAATTTGCCTAAAAGTTATTCCACCATGAAAAATGGAAATTTTTTAATTTTTTAGAAAATTTTCAATTTTTAAAGCCATTTATCTCAAAATCTATTAATTTTTTTGAAAAAACGTTACAAACAACTTTTGTTCAAAATAATCTTTAAAATTTATCTACCTGGGTTACAATTCTTAATTTTAAAATCTCGAAGAGATAGGGCACTCGAAAATATTGAATATCAAAAAAAGGCGACCACGCCACAATCGATTTTGATCTAACACCGCTCAAAAGATCACATTTTTTGAGAGCTTTCGAATGGCGGCGGTTAGATTATTGGCCAAGACCGCTGGTGTAAGTTATGCCTCATAAACCTCATAAAATCATTAATTTTCATGTATTTTAGGGCATAACCTATAACAGCGGTCTTGGTCAATAATCTAACCACCGCCATTCGAAAGCTCTCAAAAAATGTGATCTTTTGAGCGGTGTTAGATCATAATCGATTGTGGCGTGGTCGCCTTTTTTTGATATTCAATATTTCCGGGCGTTCTATCTCTTCGAGGTTCTAAAATTAAGAATTGTAACCCAGGTAGATAAGTTCTAAAGATTATTTTGAACAAAAGTTGTTTGTAATGTTTTTTCAAAAGAATTAATAGATTTTGAGATGAATGGTTTTGAAAATAGAAATTTTTCTAATAAATTGAAAAATTTCCATTTATCATGGTGGAATAACTCTTAGGCAAATTATTTTTAACACTTAAAATTTTTTTTCTATCTTCTGGAAGATATTTCCAGCCCGTTCTCAAATTTTGGAGAGATTTAAAATTTTCATCGTACCACTTGTCGTGAAATAGCCCATAAATTATGTATATATGGGATAATGCTCCAAATTTTGGGTACACATTGCAAATGTTTTTCAGAATACAGAAAACAATTTTTAGGTACTGGAATCTATTTGCTCAAAAGTTATTCTAACCTCAAAAAGTGGATTTTTCCAAGTTTTTTTCAACACCAGCTGGGTTTACCACTATTTAACTCAAAATCTATCAACTTTTACTATAGAACATTATATGTCACATTCGTTGTTAATTGTATCTGGAATTTATTCTTCTAGGTTAGAATTTCTAATTTCAAGGTGAATGTTATATAAAGTACATGTCAATATTCAACTTGAAAAAAGTGCAAGTGTGCCACAATTGATTTTTTTATCCAAAAGTCTAAAAGAAACCTTGGAGCAATACCTTTCAAATGGTCTGTAGCAATTTTATGGCCTCTAATTCTGTAAAAAGTTATGATAATTTAAAAAAACACGAAATTTTTTAAAAAATTTAAATGGGAATTACCATGTTAATTTTTGTGAATTTTTTCTCTTTCTTTAAATTATCATAACTTTTTACAGAATTGAAGGCCATAAAAATGCTACAGACAATTTGAAAGGTATTGCTCCAAGCTTTCTTTTAGACTTTTGGATAAAAAAATCAATTGTGGCACACTTGCACTTTTTTCAACTTGAATATTGACAAGTAGTTTATATAACATTTACCTTGAAATTAGAAATTTTAACCTAGAAGAATAAATTCCAGACACAATTAGCAACGAATGTTACATATAATGTTCTATAGTAAAAGTTGATAGATTTTGAGTTAAATAGTGGTAAACCCAGTTGGTGTTGAAAAAAACTTGAAAAAATCCACTTTTTGAGGTTAGAATAACTTTTGAGCAAATAGATTCCAGTACCTAAAAATTTTTTTCTGTATTTTGAAAAACATTTGCATTGTGTACCCAAAATTTGGAGCATTTTAAAATTTTGATCGGACCACTTCGTGTGGAATATCTCATATAACGTCGGAGAGCACCCGCGGCGGGCTTACTCCGCGAACACAAAATTTGATGTGCGCGAAGATCGGAGAGCGCTCGCGGTAGCATTATGTTTTTTAAACGGAGAATTGAGGCTTGAGCTAAATTTCATTTTACACGGACTAGGAATTATTTACCTAGCAATATTATTGCCAATATACTTGCAAAATTAATTAATATATTTCCAATATGTAGCGATATATCTTTATGGTAAACGTATTTATTGGCTATACTGTACACAAAACTTAATTCAAATCAAAATTTTATTGTCTAAAAATTCGTCATAAAGGTTTCAATAAATTAATGTAAATACGATGAGGTTAAAAACTGTAATAATCTCATATTTATAACGCACGCGTATCATAGATTTAGTAAGTAAATTAATAATAGTAGTAATGAATTTATTAGTCTGCGGTCTAATTCAAACTTAAATAAAAATCATTTCCTTGATTGTACATTTTATTCATACAATCAATCTCGTAAAATATATTTTGCAAGTTTCGATAGTATATTGTTGATGAAGTACATTTCTAAATATTTTATAATAGTTACCGATACAGTTAATATTGTCACAAAATCTGTAGGTGGCACTACTCGATTTAAAATTCGATATTAAATTTTTAATTTTCCTTTGGTTGCTTATACGGTTGCTAAGGAGAACAAAGCGAAATTAATTGCAGAAGGTCATACTTTAAGTTATTCATTTTTTTATTTATTAAGTATTTATATCCGCATCCAAATGTTTGTGTGGGAGAATTACAGATACGGCGTTAAAAATAGTCAACAAACTCAGTAAGTAATAATTATTTAAATAACTATTATATTCAAAAATATATAAATCCAATACTTTTGAGCTTGAGTTTGGATATACATCGCTCATTGTTTTCGAATTACAAGCTATCAATATCAAGGACTTTTTCGACAATATTTTTCGTTATTAGCTTATATTTATCGTAAACAGAGCATTAAAATCTATAAGTTTGACTTTCTTCATATTGTTATTGTAAAATCAGATCCTAGAGTTTGGTTGTTATGTCCCGGCTTATCAAGACGGTGTCAGGCGTGAGCAGTTCACCTTACATTAAATTATTCTTATTTAAATGTGAAACTACTGTCAGCTCCGGAGTCTCTTAGTTCTTGTAAGTCACGATTATGGTGTGTCACGCTTTGTTATCGCGTCATGTAATGTTTGTCATATGTGGTAGATGATGTCGTAGTTACGTGTTACGTCACGCTAGTCATACAACGTATAACTAGGTTCCCCCAACGTTATATGTGACGTTACTCTAATTTGCTATGTATGTTTGCAAGCGTCATGCGAAACGTTCTGATAGGCGTAACTTATGTGTAGATGATGCGTCACGTTTATCCTGTGATAATACTTTTGATGAACATCTATTTAATGAAATTGAGATAACAGTTTTGTGTTAATTGATTATTTATTTAATACATTTTATTCTAACATAAGATTAAAAACTACACGAATAGTCTTCGTGGCCAAATTCGAATTTTATCTTCTCTAAATACAATTCTTCGTTTCATATATTTTTCTAGAGACCTTGGTGAATCTCTGTTAGAAAAATATTTCGCGAATGAATTTATACAAATCTAACTACTCGTTTAAAAATCTTGGTGAATCTCTAAATTCAAGTAGCCTTCAACTGATCTGTATATCTTATATCACAATTAGCTTGAAAGGGCAAGCATGGGGACTATCCCTTATATTTTAAGCTTTTATATACTTATAATTCTGTATATGAATTTCACAATATACTTACGCCGGAATCTAAAACGGCGGGCACTTCGCTTCCTGTTAATAAGAGTCTCACAAGATTCAAGAACAAAATGAAGACTAAAGGCATTAGATAGTGCATTTGCGGGTTTATAAAAACTGAAAAGAAAAATGGACTCGCAAATATTTTAGAACCGTATGAGGGTGGCGGTCCAATCAGCGATGGACGCGATTCAGATTCGGCGTAGGTGGGAGTAGTTAACAATTGTCAAATCGGCATGTTCGCAGTTCAGTGACCGACATCACTGCGTGTAACGACTGATTTAGCAAAATTTGTAAATTTATTTCAAGGCTGTATAGGTTAATTTTTATGAGTGCATATGTATATCAGATTAAAATCAAAATTATTAAAAATGAATATTTGCAATAATGTAGACGTCTATGTGGGAAAGTTGTCTCTTCATATTATTGTAGAATTATAAATAAGAGAAAATAAATTTCTCTTTATAATTTTTGAAGTTCACTAATTGTAATTTTAATAAATTTATTTCCTTAACCCATTAACGCCGAGGTGATCAGAATTTTTACTATCTTTCTTTTTTTTAAAAAATTTGCAATACCACTTTACCTACGTAAAATTTAATGCTTTCAGAATCTAAACTCAAAATTTCGATTAAACACAGAGAAAAAAATATGGCCGATTTAAACGTAAAAAACGTGAAAATTTTGTAAAAAAAATTTTTTTGCAATTTTTCTCACACTGATACCACAAAACTATCAACTTTATACTTCCGACTTTTTTCTTTCCATCACGTGTAGCATTAAAAATTACGTGGGCGTTTGTAATGGATGCCTGTATAAATCTTATAAAAACGACCCATGTCCATATTTTGGAACGTATACTTGGAAGTACATTATTGCAGTGCCCATCATACACGTCAACACCGCCCATAAATTTGTTGTCAAATGAAAAACTTGCGGAAAAGGTATATTAGTTTTGGATCGAGCCTCTGAATTATATCTTCTTGAAATTGATAGTGGAGTTACACCTGCAGCAGTTGAAGCTATTGAAACGGGTTTCGAATCCATATTAGTGATGAAATTTATGCCACTATTTTGATCATGTTTTACAATATAAGTACCTCGTAGAGCTTTCTATTCAAGTACATTCTTTTCTTTGACTCGATTGTCTCTGATAGTGCCAGTGCATTTCAAACGTAATTATTGCAAGTGTAAAATCAAATCCATATTTGTAAAAAAATTATCAAAGTATAAATAAAATGCAGGGATTTTATTAAAATTTATTAGCCGAAAAAAGGTTCGAATAAATGCAATACTACACGTGTACCTAAAGCACATTTTGCTAATTTATTGCCGGTTTGGGAATTTTTACCGCAATATAGATCTAAATTCGGTAGATAGCCGTCTGAAGTGCATAAACCACAAAATTTTGAACCAATCCTAATTGGTTTGCCTCGAATAAATTGTTTCAATACAGTTTTTGCATAAGACTTGGCCATCATTTCATCAATACATATAGAAGTTTTGCATATTCCAAACTTTATGAGGTTGTTTTGAAAAAGTTTCAACATCGAACGAACCTGCCACCCTCTATCGTTTGGATCCGTGTCTTTAGCTTTTGAATATTTTATTTTAGATTTAATTTCTTCAAATTTATCGTGCGTCATTACAGAAGAAACAATGTCATTAGATAAGAATGGATCAGATGACCAATAATCTCTCTGAGACTTTCTTTTATTGAATGAACTGAAAATAACTATACCTATAAAAGTGTCAAGATCTTGTAATTTTAAATCATAATTAGTCTCTTTAGATGCATTAATTATATATTGTTTCATTTCGGTGGAAATAAAGGTTTCAAACAATTGAAAAGGCTCGCACGCCTTTATATTCTTTTTTGCAGCTTCAGATAATAATATTGTTTCTTCACAAGTATTTGAATATAACTTCTCGCCATCGATCCAAATGAATTCGTGATTTTTTTCAAGTTTATCTAAGTTTTCAGAATAACTAACACAAGCTTTTTTATAAGTCATATTTGGTAGTGTGAATTCATGTTCAGAATCTGAATCAGGTATCGAATCACAATGGGAATCAAAATCATCGGGGTCTGAATTGTCAGTATTCGGAATCAATATGCTTTCGTCGGAATCACTATCCAAATAATCTGATTCATACTCTGGATGTGGTGAAGCAAAAGATTTTGAACGTTTTCGTGGCATAACAAATGTATTGAAATGTGAAAACCAATATTTTTATTATATGCTTTACTTATAATTCATGTACAAATTGTATAGAACATGTGTGTCGATGCATAAATGAAAAGATGTACAAGTTTGTTCGTGAATTTTGTAGTGGTAGATAGAAACCAAACTTTATGTATAATTCAAGAAAAATGTTTTTCTCTAAATCCATAGACTTTACGAAAAGATTTTCAAGAACAAGAAAGTCTTACAATTAGTCAAGAAACACTCAAAAATTTTTCCAAAATTTTTTTTAGTATTTTGAAAAAATTGGATTTTTTAAAATTTTTGAAAATTAAAAAATGTCTTGAAAAGTTTTGAAAAAGGTTGAGAGTGTTCTTTGATTAATTTTAAGACATTTTGGTTAGAATTTTTTTCCTAAAGTTTGTAGTTTTTAAGAAAACGATAGATTAAGATTTCTATAAAATTTTTTCATTCCTGCCGCTATTTTGAAAAAATGCGTCGATGAATTTTTCTTAAAAATATTCCACTTAATGTTTACGTGCCATGATCACCTCTGATCATACTATAAAGTTGACAGTTTTGTGGTATCATTGTGAGAAAAATTGCAAAAAAAATTTTTTTACAAAATTTTCACGTTTTTTACGTTTAAATCGGCCATATTTTTTCCTCGCTGTTCAATCGAACTTTTGAGTTTAGATTCTGAAAGAGCATTAAATTTTACGTAGGTAAAGTGGTATTGCAAATTTGTTTTGGTCCGGTAGCATAATAAATAAACACGTTGAAAAAATAGTAAAAATTCTGATCTTTATATTATATTTTTTATTTTATTTATTTATATTTGTAATTAATTTATGTTATTCAGTCCTTTAAGTAATAATATTATAAACAGAAAAAACAAGTATGAAAAATTAAAAATAATAAAGAATGGAATAAGAATACAAGCATAGTTGGAACGTGATAATATTTTTTATTTTTATAAATCAACATTCATCACTTACGCAATAATAGAAATTTATATGAAGAACTTCATAAACAAAATATACATGTAATGAATATTAATTTCGGTATAAATATAGGTATGCGAAGATTATTTTCTTATTCTTCATAATTTTTTATAAATGAAATATATATAAATTAAAGTGGCACTTAGAAAGAGAATATATAAATAATGTTAAATCATTATCGACGTAAGGTAATAAGGTAAAGAATAATAATTTATTGATATCTCCTCCTCCGTACATTCTTTCTCCTCGATCTCTTACGCGATTGGTGGGAGTGATCAAGCGATAGAACTCTTTGATTCGCGGGAGCATTGACGTTTCGGAGCATTGATGGTGATCCCAAAAAATTATATTGAGGTCATCTTTGTTAAAGGAGAACGCCAACGGAAAGCATTTGAAGTATATCTATATACATTCAAAATTTGTATATATAGTGCGACGTTACCAAATTTTTGGTTAAAACTCAACCGTTTCCCGGTGGAAACGTCGAAAATATAATTTGAAATAAAATAAAACCCTGCACAGCCGACTCTCTCAGAAGAGATTCCGTCGAATTTACAGTGGACCGGTTTCCACTGTAACCTACAGTAATTGTTAATTGGCGTTAACATATTAATAAGCGGATACCTTACGGAGTCCACTGTCACCACTACCACGAGAGAGATGTTTGGAAACTATTATTCAATAATAACGCGCGAAAAAACCCAACGTAACGCGACGTAATTATTAAACAAACCCCTCGAACCCAACGATCGAAAAATCACTCCCGAATGCCCGCGACCACGTTTGACCAACCGTAATTTACTAGATATATTAGACGCCACAATAATAATTGAATTACTTACCAATTTATTATATCACTTCAAATATTATGTATAAAAAATATTTATCTAATATATATATACAAACACCAGTATCGGTACTTATGGTGACACTACGTGTTATCTTGGTGTTTTCAGGTTATAAAACATATGTAACGACTCAGATATAAGGGGGAGAATATTAATTGATAGAATAATGCATAAAAAACCAATAACCCAAATACCTAAATACCCCTCACGCGTAAAAAAGCACACTTTGACCTTATAATATTACTGAAGGATTGAATTTATAACCTCATTCGAAGTGCCGGAGACCCCAGGCCTCCGGCACCTCGGAATACGTTATAACTTCAATCCTTCATTAATATTATAACGTCAAAGCGGGGCTCACAGATAATTTTCCGATTTTTTGTGTGTCGGCATAAGTACGGATACATGGTTGAATTTTCGGTGGAATTATGCTGACGTCGGCATAATTACCCCAAAGTAAGCACAATTCCCATTTCCCGTAAGAATTTGTCGGCATAAGTACCGATTGATTAATTTATATATATATATATGGGTGGTTCTCTGTGACATCGAAGATGAAAAAAATAAATATTGCTATAACTGTGGGAATATGTTTTAGAGGTATCCAGTAGTTCTCCTGAATTTTTTCACATTTTTTCTGGGCCATTATTTTAAGTTACAAAGAGTCATAGTTGACATTTTAGCACTTTTTTGCATTAAATGCCCATTTTCATGAATTTTTAGCTCCCAGGGGATGCATTTTTCACTAAAAACATAAGTATGACTTTTTTTGTAAAATTTTCCGAACTTTTCATTAAAAATACTTTTAAAGACATAAATGTATGCTGTCACACTCTTGTAAGCCATTTAAACCTTAAATAGTGAAAATCAGCAATTCTGCTCCGGACTCTGGTAACCTAATACTGTCTAAAAGATGTCTTTTTATAGTCATAAACTGCCTAAAAATTTCCAGAGTGGGTCTAAATCATTAAGATCACTTATGGTCGAAATATCCGGGAAAAGTGCCCGAAATATTAATAGAAAGGTATATTTGTTGCCTTATAACGATGAATCTATTAGCATGATCATTGCAAAAAAATTTGTGCACTTACCTTGGAGTGGTAGAAAAGTATCTCCACTTGTTTCAGTATCCATCTAATCCCCTGTAAGCTGCTAAAAATACAAATATTATTATACAAATGTAAAAAATTAATTTTTAAACATTTATAATGCTGAATTTTTAGTTTTACATCCCTTACAAGAATTATAATACTAATCTGAAGGATTACTATAAATGTATAAACATCATTATTACAATAACTGAATATACGTATTTAATACAAAAGATATATAAATAAATCGGATATATAATTATAAGGAATAATATGATAACGTGACAGTGACAAGTTTGTGAAATCTAAACAGTGTATTGCTGAATAATAATAATAATAATGTTGATACTTTTATAGTAATCCTTCAGATTAGTATTATAATTCTTGTAAGGGATGTAAAACTAAAAATCCAGCATTATAAATGTTTAAAAAATAATTTTTTATAATTTTATAATAATATTTGTATTTTTAGCAGCTTACAGGGGATTAGATGGATACTGAAACAAGTGGAGATACTTTTCTACCATTCCAAGGTAAGTGCATAAATTTTTTTGCAATGATCATGCTAATAGATTCATCGTTATAAGGCAACAAATATACATTTCTATTAATATTTCGGGCACTTTTCCCGGATATTTTGACCATAAGTAATCTTAATGATTTAGACCCACTCTGGAAATTTTTAGGCAGTTTCTGACTATAAAAAGACATCTTTTAGACAGTATTAGGTTACCAGAGTCCGGAGCAGAATTGCTGATTTTCACTATTTAAGGTTTAAGTGGCTTACAAGAGTGTGACAGCATACATTTATGTCTTTAAAAGTATTTTTAATGAAAAGTTCGAAAAATTTTACAAAAAAAGTCATACTTATGTTTTTAGTGAAAAATGCATCCCATGGGAGCTAAAAATTCATGAAAATGGGCATATAATGCAAAAAAGTGCTAAAATGTCAACTTTGACTCTCTGTAACTTAAAATAATGGCCCAGAAAAAATCTGAAAAAATTCTGGAGAACTACTGCATACCTCTAAAACATATTCCCACAGTTATAGCAATATTTATTTTTTTCATCTTCGATGTCACAGAGAACCACCCATATATATATATCTCAATCTCTGATCAAAGGAATAGCTACTCAAAAAAATATCTCCTCACAATCACTATTGATACTTGACTCTGTGGAAAAACACACTCTCTCTATCACTAAGGATGCTAGACTCTGCTACCAAAAAAAACCACAACTTCTCCACTCGACTACTGATGCTAGACTAACTTCTTTTCCGGACACTACCCTCCGTAACCGATAATTTAAACACTCTATCCTTTTCTCACTTTTTGTCCCATTTCCTTATCTCTCTCGTGTCACCTGCGGGAGATAAGTCATTATTTGACTTATCTCCATGTAATTACATGTCACAGGTGCCCCCTGCTACCGTATAGTCCTTACTAATATCAAAATTGACAACTCATTTGCATAAGTTATCATTGTCCCAACTATTACAGTAAATATACGTGTATTACGGAATTACTGTCATAATACTATTTTATACAGTAATTCCATACACGACACATCGTCCTTACTATGAAACATTTAGTAATATATCACTAAAATCTCATTAGCGCGAGATTTGAATCTCTTATTTGTTTCTATATATTATACACGTATAATATATATACCCGAACGATCCCCACTACACGTGTTCCAAAACTCCCTACGTATCGATATATAAATCCCTGCGTCGATAAAAGCGCGGACCGCCTAGTTACTATGCGCGCGCTTGAATCTCGATCGATTCAAGATGGACGCAACTGAGCTCGAACCGGCACGTAAACAACGTGCTTCGCGACCGGTTCACCGCGTGCGCGCGATCCCCACCGGCGGGGACGGCGATAAACCGTTCCGTGGGTGTTGTGCGCGTACGTATACTCTTGTGTATACGCCGTGCGCGAGGACGACAAGTCCCCCCCCCCAACGCTTCGCGAGGGACCACCGCACGACCAGGGCAATATTTATATCCCTTTTTAGGTGCCCCTCGATGATGACACCATCACAATAGATATACTTGCAATGTTAAAAATGAAACTTCGTCGGTTAATTTTGGCTTTTCTTCCATTTCCCGAAAATAATTTTTTTTGCAAATGAAATATCGGTAGTAAAAGTAAAAGATAAGGCATGATTTATACGTCTTGCAACGTCTTTATACTTATTGGCGGACTCCTTTACTGGGCTAATATTTTGAATATTGATATAATGAAAAATTAGAAGTTATTTTAAACTATAATACTATTATCACCAACATTCTTCTTTTGGTGTAACCCACGAACAACAAAGTGTACGTAGAAGGATTCTGTTTGTTTTGTGCTGCTTTTTTAGAGTGAGTCCCCCTGCCTTTCATTTGGGGTGTTTTTCAAAGTAAATTTCCCTTACCTCTCACTTGTGGTGCTTTATTGCGCGTAAAGCTGCTATGGATGCTCAAATTGTTCTCCATTCATTTCTTAACAGTAAGCAATCCTGTTTTAAAACAATTGAATTGTTTTTCGAATTATATCTTTTGGAACTAGAGCAGTTTCTTGAAGGGTCCTATATGTGACGTTACTCTAAGTTGCTATGTATGTTTGTAAGCGTCACGCGTATCGTTCTGATAGGCGTAACTTATGTGTAAATGATGCGTCACGTTTATCCTGTGTTAATACTTTTGATGAACATCTATTTAATGAAATTAAGATAACAGTTTTGTGTTAATTGGTTATTTATTTAATCCTTTTTATTGTAACATAAGATTAAAAACTACACGAATAATCTTCGTGGCCAAATTCGAGTTTCATCTTATCTAAATACAATTCAAGGTTTCATATATTTTTCTAGACCTTGGTGAATCTTTGTTAGAAAAATATTTCGCGAATGAATTTATACAAATCTAACTACTCGTTTAGAAACCTTGGTAAATCTCTAAATTCAGGTAGCCTCCAAATGATCTATATATCTTATATCACGATTAGCTTAAAAGGGCAAGCACGGGGACGATCCCTTATATTTTAATAAGGGGTATTTGTTATTATACAAGCTAAGTTATGTAGCATATATTAAAAGATTTAATATTTTCTTTGTCTATCTCTTCTATTGTTTTCTACGAGCTTTTATATTTTTGCAAATTATATCTATCTTACCTACATATTCGTTTTTATAATCTAATCTTGTGAGCAAGTTCATTATTTCACCGCTTCTTTATTAGTATACATATTGTCGTTGTAAAACTTTCTATTGTCGTATTTTTTTTCTTGCATATGCTACTACTGTTTCATATGAGTTGAACCTAGCCGGGCACTTAATTCCGACTGTACAGGTAAATCTGTAATGTGGAAAAGTCGCTACCAAGAAAACGCAGATGAGAAATCACCTGAGAAATCAGGTGATTTCTCACGCCAAAATGTAAGGTGCTGATATTAAGTGAAAAAATTTGTTAGTTCTACTAGAAAAAAGTATTATTAAAATTTTTTTTTCTTATCGTGCTGCACCATTTGAACATTAGACTAAATTTGCAAAAATTTAATTTAGAAAATTTTTAGGTGCTTTCACAGTGGGAGTCATAGCTCGAAAATAAATGAAAAAGATGTTCAAACTTTTGCACTACACTGTCAATATTAAAATGTACTATGTTGTTATAAATAAATTGGATTACTACTAGAGGGTTAACACTTCTGAAACTGAAATTTTTACGGGTTTAAGTAGCGTTGTTAAACTGTCGTCATTTTACTGTATGTACTGCCGTGTCTTAAAATAGAATTGAAAAGATGTAAATATAGATCATTTAAACAGAGTAGTAAGATTCTTTGAAACTATTACAACATTCATTTTATTTCGCATATTTGCATTTATTTCCTTTTTTTAAAGCAAGAATATTAAAACATGTATCAAGCTTCTATTTTGCGTAACCAGAAGAGAGTTGTTTAGTACGAACCGTTACTTTATTTTTAATAATATTTAATACAATTTCAATTAATTTTTTAAAGAATAATAACGATTTCAATCATACGATTCAATTAATATATTGCACGTGCAAAATCATTATTTTGAAACAAGTACATTCTACACTGATAATAGCAATAATAATCATCTAAGAGCTTAACTTTTCTAAATATTATTATAACTTATAAACACTGAGTCTCATTTAACTGCCACTGATTCACTATTTAAGGTTTAAATGGCTTACAAGAGTGTGACAACATACATTTATGATTTTAAAAGTATTTTTAATGAAAAGTTCAGAAAAATTTACAAAAAAAGTCGCATTTATGTTTTTAGTAAAAAATGCATCCCCTGGGAGCTACAAATTCATAAAAATGAGCATATAATGCAAAAAAGTGCTAAAATGTCAACTTTGACTCTCTGTAACTTAAAATAATGTCCTCGAAAAAATTTGAAAAAATTCAGGAGAACTACTGGATACCTCTAAAACATATTCCCACAGTTATAGCAATATTAATTTTTTTCATCTTCGATTTAACAGAGAACCACCCATATATATTGTATGTATTTATTGATTCATTTTCGTATTCATGGTTTTTTTGAAGATTGTTTCGTTATAAAAGTAGCACTTTGAGAATTTTTTAGACTTTTAAACATATCCAATAAAAATATGACTTATTTAGAAGAGTGTTTCTGCTCTAGTATATAGATATCCTCAAAAACCAGAAGAAAGCTGAGTTCAAGTAGATATGGTTTGAAAAAAAGAAGCTTAATTTGATTAATTTGGAGCAACGTTATAAAGAAAATAAGAAATTGAAGAAATTTTGACCAAAATTTAATATAAAAAATTTATTGTTTCTTTTGGCCTAGTAATCTTTAATTTCTTATTTTCTTCATAACGTTGCTTCAAGATAAGCAATTTGAGCTTCTTTTTTTTAAACCATATCTACTTGAACTCAACTTTCTTCTGGTTTTTGGTTTGAGTGCCTATCTCTATTTGTTTCTTAGTTGTAAGCGATAAAATTGGAAGTAATTTTTACTGATATTGTTATTAGATTTCGAATAACTTCCGTAAAAGTGGCCACTGGCAAGAGATAACTTGGCTTTCTTCACATTTTTATATTATAAAAGACATACCAAAGTTAGAAAAAGATCCGTTTTCCGGAGGTTAAGTACTTCCCTTGTAAGTGCAGTGCAGTGCAGGGCGAAGGACCAAGTGCCCCGGGTTAAGTTACCCCCCGAGGCAGGCGTATAGTCGCAGCGTCGAGTCACGCATCCACGTGGCCAAGGACGGCGGGACACCGGGCTACGTCCAACGGCAAGGATACGTCGAGGCGCCGACTTCCACAAGGACGCATGGAGCAGTCAGCTCGGTAAGTACCCATTGTTAGTCAGTTACATGTATCGAGAGTGTTCTATAAAAGGTTGAGTGATTGCTCGGTAACAAACCGGTGTTGTGGTAACATACAAGCTCCCTGCTTGACGCGACCGGGGAATATTCCGTATTCATTGTCGGGGTTTTAGTGTGTTAACGAATTTTGAATAAATCATGTTTTTATTATTACCAATTGGTCGCGTGTATCTTTCATACGAATATAACCGTTTCTCCTTCCGTCCCCACTTTTCCAGTAGCTCGCTTCGGTATGTAGGAAACCGTCCGCTACCGAGTTTTGCGAGATCGACTCCTCGACCTCGCGACGACGAGATCAACGTGTTCCTGGAAGCGGTTGCTCACTGCTAATTTAATAAATTAAGTATACGTGGTGTCAGTACGAGATACCAAGTTACAATTAATATGATTAAAATAATGAATCGCGGATATAAAAACATTTGAATTTTTCGAATACGATAATAGTGAATTAAAGATACTGCTAATATAAAACATAAAGCTTTCGGTTAAATAAAAAAACAAAAAAATACATATTTAGAAAAAGATAAAAACCATTATAGAGACTAGATAAAACGGCGAGTGCATAATACTAGTAGGAATAACTAGATAAAATAAATTAGAAATGCGTAAGATAAGGTAAAATCTAGGACATAAAACAATACAAAACAATATAAAAATTAAATTTAAAAGTTAAACTTGTGAGTTAGAATTCTGGTTAGTGGGGCAGTTAAGTCCAGTTAACTCTGTTCTCCCACGATCGACGAATTTATAATTTCTTTTGATAGTGACAAGTTCGGGTGGTGCTAAAGAGTTTAGCGTCAAATGTGTCCAATACTAGTACTTACTATATGCTCTGGCGGCTAAATGAGCTCAATCTTTACCTGGTTCCATCTGAGCTCTGGTTATATATCCCACACATGGATCGACTTATTCATCCTGCGTGATAGCATGAGTTCATAACTACACAAAAATGCCAACACCTTTTTTGGCTGACTGACCTACAATAGCTCATCTTCAACAGCCTCTACCTCAACCTCTCATATGCATAATCATCCTTCTCTGCCAACTTACTATGACATGGATACAGAAATTCATACTTTTGTACTTTATTTATTTAGGCTCTTGATCTCCTCGCACCCATTAGACTTACACCCAATGTCAAGCGTAAAGCTTGGATTTCGCTCGACACAAAGCGCTTTACCAAGGAAAGGAAGCGAGCGTTTCGCACTGCTAAACTGGCAAACGATATTGCATATTTTTATAGACGATTACGTAGCAATGCTTTAAATGCAATAGAAGCAAGCAAATTTAACTTCGTAAACCATGAATTAAATAAAACCTCCGATGGTAGGTTTAATTACTACAATATTATTCTACCAATCAAAACAAACCTAAACGTTTTTCCTTCAGTATTTTATCCTTTTAAATTCGAACTAAAAAGTTGCATCAAAAATCACATATTTTCATACTTTAAAAATATGAGGTGCTACATAAACATTCTTAAACGAAACTAAATAAAATATCTTTTGTAGGACTTAAATAGCAGGGTCTCCCATCAAAGGAATAGTAACGTAACGAATATATCCTTAGATACTCAAAAAATGTCGCCCAGTTTAAAGTGGGTGCTAATAGAAGTTTTCTACTAAGTATCGCGCTTAGGAAAATATGTTTTCTCATAAGAAATAAGAAGATTCTTAAACTATAACTAAATATATTTTTCTTATTCTCTTTGATAATCACCCCGTATACCCATTATTAAACAGGTTTTTATAGGGACACCCCTACCACCTATGTGTGGGGGTGAAGACATTTCAATTTTTTCCATCCCGATCCCCACCGTCTCGCATTCGCCCGGGGTTATGCCCGTGAGGAAGGGAAAACCTTGTAGGAAAACCTTCCCCGAGACGGCCGGTGTATTGAAACATCCTGTTTAGATGTGCAGGTCACTTTGCGTAGGCCCAAACACCGAAACCGAATGTTCCACACCTTCCGCTCACGTTGTGAAGTGTGGAAAAACACCTAACCGATCTCGAAAGCCGCACAAGAATGGTGTCACCCATCCAAGTGCTAACCGCACTCAATGTTGCTTAACTTTCTATATATTTAAATATATTTAAATCTAATTTATAAGGATGAGCGGGTCCTACAGAACTTGTTTGAGAATTACTTTTTTGGAAATTCTTGAGTGTTCATTTAGATATTTATTATTTTAATGTCGCTCTTTGAATTTTTCCTAGCTTGGTGCTTATCAACGACAAAGATCATTCGACATCTTCCAGACAAAAATTTTTTAAAAACACTTTTCTTGTCTCCATCGGCAGAGACCAGAAATCAAATTCGGAACACTTTCGGGTATGAATTCGCCATTCTATCGACTAAATTTCTGAGATAGAAACCATTACAGGTTTCTATCTAAGAATATATTACGTATAATCTTGGTTTTATACATTCAATGTATAATAATGAATAATAAATAAATAAAACATTTTTTAAACGATACCTTATTAAATTATTTAATGATTAAAAATGTATATCAACATATAAGGAATATCAATAAAATTTACACACAAAAGATTAATTAATTATTTTTATGCTTATATCATTATAATACTTCAGAATATCATTTTATGTAACTCTTATAAACACAAGTAATTATCTCCAAATTTTGTTTTAAATCTTATAAATGTTATAATTATTATAATATATTTTACAGAAATAATAGATAAAAATTAGATTTTTCTTTTTTCTCTACAGCGTAACTCTTTCTCAATTGCAAACTGACGTGAATCGGTTCTCTGTAAAAAATCTTGTTTTTCCAAATATCCATTCCTTCCACGATTAAAAGTAGATATTTCTTCATTCAGATTATTTTCTTGTTTAAACTGATTCCACTCTAACTTGGATCTTTCTAAAGTAGATAACTTTCGCTTTTTATTTATATTACTTAAGACGTTAGATATCCCGCGTTTTTGTGTGATGCTTTTATCTGATACATACGTAATTGGAGTAAACTTTTTATATTCTTTATGTGATATTAATGGAGATACTTCTTTTAATTCGGTATTGATAGTCTTAGCAACGTTCTCGATGTTTGGCGTTTTAATTTGTTTAGTTAAATCACTACTTCGGCTAACTGAATCTTCGGTTACTACAGTTGCCGATGAATCGGTCTGCAATTTTGAAGGACTAGCTGTAAAAATAAAAATTAATTCACATATAAGTTTGCTAACATTATGTAAATTTATATATAAACACTTCATCTTTTTTATTCGTATATATTGTTTATAACATAAAATGCAATATTCATAAATAACTCTAACACTCATTAGATTGATTATTTTAATACATTTTTTAATTTTAATTTCATTGGTTTATGAGAAAAGTATTATATTTAAAAAATAATAATAAATCTATCATACTCATATAAGTAAACTTTGTAAAGAAATATGATCTCAAAATTATATGCAGCAAATATGATATTTAAACATTGAATTATTAGCCACGAAGCTTTTGGTATATCAAGGCCAACCGATATACCAAAACCAAGGACACACTTTTACTTCATTAAGCAAGTGTACAATAATGAGCGCAATTGTAATAAGATTTTTTTTCTCCTGTCTCTTTGTCCAAAGTATAAGCGATCACTTACACTAAAAAACTTAGGCACATAAGACGTCCCGAGATGTATATCTGACGTGTCAAATGAGGTAGGTATTTTTTCTCTCATTCAGGATGATAGCTGTCTTGCAACAGCGGAGCTGTTGCCTCTAACGACACGTATCTTCTACCATAATAATCAATCAAGCAATCATACCTTTTTATCGTCGACTTTTATACTAATATCCGGGATATGTACGGTATACATTTTGACATGGAAAGTTTTATAAAAAATATATATATATATATATATATATATATATATATATATGCGACCGAAGTTTATTCTATTTTTAAAGGTAAGCATTTGGAAGTGCTTATAATTAATGTTTTCTTTCTCAAATGTGTCGCTCCAAGTTTAACCTAATCTCAAAATTACAATTTCATTTATTTATAATTTGTCATTTTATCTATCAGATGTATAGATTAAGCTGAAAAAAAAAAATTTTTATTGTTCTGTTTGTGAACTAAAGTGTTCACGGTTGCTATATTTTGACCCTGTATATTTTATTTTCATTGCTAGATAGTTAAAATATTTTATCTTAACCCATTAACGCCGAAATGACCAAGATTTTTTTTTCTTTTTTCATAGTCATTTAATATTTAAATCATGCGCTACCATAGTACTGATTTTTTTCGTTATAGTTTTGGATGTGTTTTTTTTAATGCCGTCAGTAAAATTGACTTAACCCTTTTTTGAAAAAAGTTATGATTTTTTTAATTAAAAAAAATACAGAAAATTTGTAGCTATTTTTTGATAATTAATTTTTTTTCATATTATAAAATGTATTTAGATCGTTCGATTCATGAACAAAAGTGCATAAAATAGTTATACTTTGACCCTATATTTTTTGTATTTTATTCTCAGATAGTCAAAAATTTTGTTTTTAATGAAAATACACGAAAAATTACCAAATTTATTCATTTTTCTCTATTTTTGAGTGTTTTTACATTGAAATCAAAATTTTTGACTATCTAAGAATAAAATACAAAAAATATAGGGTCAAAGTATAACTATTTTATGCACTTTTGTTCATGAATCGAACGATCTAAATACATTTTATAATATGAAAAAAAATTAATTATCAAAAAATAGCGACAAATTTTCTGTATTTTTTTTAATTAAAAAAATCATAACTTTTTTCAAAAAAGGGTTAAGTCAATTTTACCGACGGCATTCGAAAGAACACATCCAAAACTATAACGAAAAAAATCAGTACTATGGTAGCGCATGATTTAAATATTAAATAATGACTATGAAAAAAGAAACAAAATGTTGGTCGTTTCGGCGTTAATGGGTTAATAAAAATTTACAAAAATTAACGAAAATTACTAACATATAGTATTTTTTCGTAAATTTTCAGTAAAATCAAGTTTTTTGGACTCTAGCTCTAACTGTAATTACTAACTCGTGAGGGAGTGCTTATTACATTAAAACACTAATATTCGGGTTATGGTAATGTCATGGTTACCATAACCTCTCTTGTATGTAGCTGCTAGTGCTTTTATACAGCTACATGCTTCCTTGTGTCGTTCTGACTAAGGCAACATCTAATTAATTATTTATTACAGCTGCTCGGAGTTACAAGGGGAGTACTTAACCTCCGGGAAACGGATCTTTTTCTAACTTTGGTATGTCTTCTATAATATAAAAATATGAAGAAAACCAAGTTATCCCTTGCCAATGGCCACTTGTACGGAAGTTAGTCGACATCTAATAATAATATCAGTAAAAATTACTTCCAATTTAATCGATTATAACTCGGAAACAATTAAAGATAGGTACTCAAACCAAAAACCAGAAGAAAGTTGAGTTCAAGGAAATATGGTTTGAAAAAAAGAAGCTTAAATTGCTTAATTTGAAGTAACGTTATGAAGAAAATAAGAAATTGAATATTTTCTTCATAGCGTTACTCCAAATTAAGCAATTTGAGCTTCTATTTTTTCAAACCATATCTACTTGAACTCAACTTTCTTCTGGTTTTTGGTTTGAGTGCCTATCTCTATTTGTTTCTTAGTTGTAAGCGATCAAATTGGAAGTAATTTTTACTATTATTATTATTAGATTTTGAATAACTTCAGTAAAAGTGGTCATTGGGATAACTTGGCTTTCTTCATATTTTTATATTATTAAAGACATACCAAAGTTACGATAAAATCCGTTTCCCGGAGGTCAAATATTTCCCTTAGTTGCACGGGCCTCGCGCAACAATGCTACATCCCTCGATGCAGCTGTGTAGTGCACGCACGTCAGCTGTGTTGCAAACGCTGTATCAGCTGTTGCGGGCTGCTTACGACAATAGCGATTCTCCGCCGTGAAGAGAATCGACAGATCCGAGTCACACTCGGGGAGAAGCGTGGATGATAGTAGAAAGAACCTGCTATTATTCTTATCTTTATTTTATTTAATTAATAGTATAATTATCAATAGTGGTTAATATTCGTTATGTTATTTTATTTTATGATATTTTTGTATTAATAGACTGGATAAATTTTAATCTTCCTATGTGTGCTATATATCGACGCCTCGTACGCAGATAAGCACAACTCAGATTTTGTAATGTTATTTTAAATGGGAAAATCAGAGTTGGTCTTTTCTTCGTGCGAGGCGTCAATATAATATCGTAGTTCTTTTTACGACACGTAGGAGTCTAACCTCCAAATTTATATGATGTCTAGTGTCAAGTATTATGTATGTTTATTTAAAGGGCCGCTAAGTGTACATCATGTGAAAGCTACTTTCACCAATCTTACTCTACCCGATCTGGAATTGCAGATGATGGGAGTTTTGTAAAATACTGTTCAAACGGGTTATATTCGGGCTCACAAACAAACCACCTTTTAAAAGTTAATAAAGCTAAGGACAACTCATTTCAATGTATGTTAATCATGTTATGTTACTACAAGAAGTTTGGAATTTTGGTATTAGGAGGGAACTACATAAGCGACTGACATCCAGTGTTACCATTTAGGGTTTTTCTGTCCTCTATTATCTAATGTAAATGAGGTCATACTGTATGAGTGCAACAAAGAAAAAATACCTCTATCTGGCAACACTGCTGACATCTTACTTGAGGAAAGGGGAACAAGTAGATAAGTCAAACAATGATACTTCAGAGCTCCTAAAAGTTAAATCTGGAGTCCATCAGAGATCACATTTTGGTGCACTTCTTTTTATAATTTTTATTAATGATTTCTATACAGTATTAAATATGTAAATATCTTGATCTATGCAGATGATGCAAAATTGTATTATAATATTTCAAACCCTTGACATGCATCTAAATTGCAGTGTGATTTTATTTATTTATTTGAATGGGCGGTGAAAAACGATTTGACTATTATGTGGGTAAAACTAGTATTATTAGATTTTATAAAAATAATAACAGTTTTATCTATTATTATCTATACTGCAATAAGTTTGCAATTGAATTCGCTTATTAATTATATATTGTTAATAACTCTAATAAACCGTTGGGTTCATTAAGAGATGCACATTAGATTTTGTAAATTTTGAGTCGATTCTTATATGTCCTATGTGCTCTTATTATCCTATGGGTCTATAATATGGAATCCTTACAAAATTGTACCATATTAAATTTGGAATAGAGTCAACACAAATTTCTTCGTTATTTAGCATTCAAAACTCGTAATCCCATAAGCAATTATAATCATGATGTAGTCAGTTATATAATACTTTTAAATTATGTAAATTTCAGTATTCATTTTCTTTTTATTATCTGTTTTTCACATGTAAGTTATTAATCAATTTATTAGTTGTAATGATATTTTGAGTTTTTTTAATAACATGTCGGAGGCCTGCGATAGCTCGGTCGGTAGGGCGTTGGGTTCGTAATCTGGAGGTCCTGGGTTCGATTCCCGGCCCCGGCCGGTTGATACAAGCACCGCTGGCGAATCTATTTTCAATGAGTGCTTTCTTCACCAAGACATCGTATAACCTCCGTCGCTGATTAGCATCGACTTGGGAGCATAAAAAGAGCGACGATAAAAAAAAAATAACATGTCGATTAATTATAATCTGCACAATGCTAGATTACTTATGAAATACCCAACGAACCGTAATTTTAAACTTCTCTCTACTGTTCCTAGGTTGCGTCGTTTATAGAACCCTACTCTCCTTCACATAAGAGATATAAAATTATTTGTAAAACAATATTGTACTACGTTATAGGTATTTTCATTTTCTTAACTCCGAGCGCAAAATTCGATTTTGCGCACGCATTTGAGTGCGCAAAATAGTACATCCCCGCACTAGTGCGCAAAATAAACATTTCCTGCAATAGTGCTCTAAATTATCAGAGACAAAGTGATTTCAACCCCGTACCACCTTTTCACCCTCGCTTTGCTCGGGCGCAAACATCGGTTCGGGGTGAAATTTTTTCTCTTATAATTGTGAGTACTGTTGCAGGAAAATTTTATTTTACCCACTATTGCAGCAATGTATTATCTCGCTCGCTCAAATGTCAGCACAGAATTAAATGTTTGAACAATTCGTTAGGAAATTTCATTTTTGTTACTAAATTTATTATTATATTTATAAAATAACGCATTTGTCCATTGAGTTCGAGATTATAGATCTAAGAAGTCTAGGCTGTGCATTTAACGTTTAAAAGTTGAAGTTTGTCTTGAGAGAGATAGAAACGCTTAATGTAGTTGCTCTCTCTTTCTAATGCGACAACAGTGGGGAATAATTTTCCTCCCTCCCTCTCCTGTTCGAGGCACACTGCGGTACCGTGCGATTCTTATGAGCATTCTATACTTTTTATGTCTATGTTCGAGATCTTAAAACTTCGTGAGATTCTCGAACAGACTTGTTATATTATTGATATTGTTTACTGATACATATTCAATACTGTGTCACGCTGCACTGGGGATCAGGGTGCAGGTGAATGATTTAAAGTATGTTAAATATTACAAGTATTTATTTAAACAACTATTACCCTACAATACCGGAATGGGCGTCAGCCGCGTTTACGCGACAAGAATTGCGATAACTTCCGGATTACTGAAGCTGCACTTTCTCCAGGCTATTTCACTAATACCACGGTTCGCTGTAGGGGGAGGGGAAGGGAAAGAAATGGAACCAGGATCTCGCACATATGGGTACTGATACTCGGCGGTACCGTAAGCAGCGAGGATAATAAGTCACCAAAGTTTCGACGGCAACGACCGGAGACTCGCCCAGCTATCACGCTCTCGCTTTTTCTTTCTCTCCCTCGCTCTTTCGCTCAATCCCTATCGATAGGCGTCTGCGGCCTCGTATATCGCCAGATAACTGGTCACGACGGAGGACTATAGAGCTCTGGCTCTCGTAGCCCACGAGAGTCGTAACTCGGTCTGTGCGCATGCTCAGAGCTCGTCCTCGGTGGGGATTACGCGGGTATGCGTATTCATTTAGTGTATAGTCTAATAGGTATGCTGTATACCTTGTTTATGTATAGCAACCTCAACTCATTCGGTCCTACTTGTACATTATGTAGCTGTATTGTTTAGTTACAACTGTACACATATTTCCTTGATCTTTGTCTTCTACATACAGCTGTACATATTCTTCCTTGCTCCTTGTCCCCTTAATGTATGTTCGTACTGATTACTTTAATCTTTTACAGCTGCATACTGATTGACGTTGGAAATTCCCTGGCTTTCTGCTTGAATATGTCTGAATATCAAATTGTCTGCCTTCTTGGGTTTATTTAAGCCCCGGAATTCCATGTGAATCTAAGGAGGGTTCTCGAGGCTTCTTCGTTTATCGCCTCTCTTGATCCATCTTCTTCACGGTGTCGGACCCGGAGTAGCCTACCTGATGCCAGCTGAACTCGACAAGACATTCAACGCCAGGATCAGTCTAGTGCTTTGCCGGTGATTGTGTGTGCAGTATTAATTGGGATTGGGTTTTTAGCCTGTAAGAGTAGGCAGGACCTGTAAGGTCGGGTTAAAAAACTAGAAAATCTCCGTCATCACGTAAGAAGTAACATTTTTTTAGGACCTAATATCATAAAACAGATATTGCAGTCAAAAACATGGTTTATGAATGAAAAATGCGATATGACCATCAAAAGTTCTTGAAAATTGATGCCAAGGTCAAGCTAATCAAAGAGATTAACACCCTTAGACTTTATTGATCTTTCTTAAGCATTACAAACGGTAATATTGCCAGAAAAATTACGTTACTTGCGAAAAAGTACGACTAGTCGTTTTTTCAGACATTTGACATTTATTTTTGACCTTTCCAAGGTCACAAAGACAATTTTTGCATAAGACAATTTTGATGTAAAATTTTCTGCTCTTGCCGAATCTGCACTCAAAAATAGGGGTCCCCATTAGAAAAAATCATGTTGACCTTGAAATAACCTTTAATTGACTTTAAGGTCAAAACTAGTGGTACCATTAAATGGCCCCCACTGTCCTGACTAACTTTCGTCTGAACCGTTTTTTTTGTAGATGTCGTGGTTAAGAAGCAATTTGGGTCCATAGATTAAAATGGGTCACCCTGTATATGGTTCCAGAGACCATAGTATATACATAGATACACACACATATATATATGGTTACAACAACACTACCCCAAGCGGGCATGGCAGTCCTGTAAAATCCCGCCACTGATTTCGATCGGGTTAAAGCCCCGGTGGTCAGTGCTGGTCCCACGGATTTTGGGGGGGCCAAACTCACACCGTTATAATGGTAAGTGCTGTGGAGGTTGGTCACTCGGCCTCTGTAGCATCAAATGCTACATGTGACCTGCCCTCGACTGGGATGTCGAGTGACGCTGACAGAGCTTTCCTCCATCTGCGTGAGAAAATAGACACCCTGGTGGAGTTTGTTCTTAATAAGAACAATATCCACAAGGAAATCAAGTCTATGGCGAGGGCTACCAGCAGGGCCCTACGTGAGTATGCTCGGCGGGCACGCGCAGAGATAGAACGTGCCAGACGTCGCCTATCTTTTGCAATGAGGCGCGCCAAAATAAGACAGACGAGAGGGAGAGACTCTCTCCACCACGGAATCCACCGAAGAGGAAGAAACAGACAAAACAACCAGCCAAGGAAACCGGACCACTCAAACCTAGTATCGGAAACAACAATGACCAGCTGAAGTCACGCGAGTGGGCAACAGTTGTACGCAAGGACAAGATACCAGGCCGAAAGCGCAAGCAGCTGGAGCAGACCAAGGATGTCGGAGGGCCGGCTGGGGTGGTTAAAGGACCGAAGGCGGTCTTGAAGCTAGTCCGTCCAGATGCCATCAAGATCAAAGTACTGGCAGGGCGGTCTTACGCCGATATCCTGAGACAAATTCGAACGGCTCCAAACCTCAAGCCACTCGGAGAGAGAGTTTCGAATATCCGGCGCACAAAAGCGGAGAAGCTCTTGATAGAGCTGGGTAAGCCGGGAGTCACAGCTCCGGAACTCTAGGCCGCAGTCTCGTCCACGCTAGGTGATACAGCGGAGGTCCAGCTACTGCCCCACAAGGAGTCCATTTTAATAAAGGACATGGACGAGGCTACCATGACGGAAGAAGTAGCGGAGGCAATCTCCGCGGTGATCGGGCCAGAAGTGGTGCCTTCTGCAGAAATAAAGTTCAGAGGGTCCTACGGAGGCACTCTAATGAAAAAAGCTGCTGCAAAATGGGAAGCTGAAAATAGGCTGGATGAACTGCAGGTTTCGGCTTTGCGAGGTTGTCTCGCGATGTTACCGGTGCCACGAGACTGGCCACATCAGTTGGTCAGGGAAGAAAAGGCCGACATTGCCATCGTTAGCGAGGAGTATAGGGATCTCAGTGTGCCGAAATGGGTGAGTGATGCCACTGGTAGAGCGGCCATCTGGGTATGTGGAAACCTCCATGTATCCGGAAAAATGGCCACTTTACTCCCCAATTTCACCTGGGTGGAGGTGGCAGGTATACGACTATACAGTTGCTACCACCCACCCAGTGACAACATCGAGGAGTTCCTGGGATCCCTTGATGCCATCGTCACCAACGCGCGGTCCTCTCGACTGCCAGTAGTCATTGGAGGGAACTTCAACGCTTGGGCGACGGAATGAGGCAGTTCAAGAACTAACGCCAGAGGTTGGGCATTCCTCGAGGCCTTCGCGATGCTAGGGTTGGAGATTGCTAACACCGGGACGGTTCCCACTTTTTCTAGAGCGGGTAAGTCCTCCATAATATATCTGACCTTCATTGATCCTAGATTGATGAGGGGAGGGTCTGAATGGAAAGTTAGTGATCGTTACACGGGAAGCGACCATCAAGCACTCGTGTACCAGCTCCAGCTGATCAACAGAGTAGCAGGTCGGGAAAACAAGTCAACATATAGGAGGTGGGCACCGTATACGTTCGACCGGGAGATGTTTCTCTGCGCTCTTAAAGAGGTAACAGTGGAAGAAACACCGGAAGAGCAAGCCCGGGAACTCATGCGTGCCATAACAATGACTTGCGATATCTCAATGGCTAGAAAAATAAACCCTCTTGGTCGTCCACCAGTTTATTGGTGGAACGAGAGTATCGCAGAAAAACGAAGTGAGTGTCTACGGGCTCGGCGACTGCATCAGAGAGCTCGGAATAAGCCGCAATATCTAAAGCTAACTGCGAATTATGAATTAAGACGCAAAGAGCTTAAGTCTGCCATCAAAGCGGCAAAGCGTAAGTGCTGGCGTAATTTCTGCAACGAAGTGGACCGCGACCCCTGGGGTAAACCGTACAAAACGGTGATGAACAACATCAAACCCAAAGAGCGCCACAACACCCACGTTTCCGCACTTCCTTGACAGAACCGTGCGCTGCCTGTTTCCACAACATCAGAAGCGAGCAGCTGACACGGGTCTGACGGTGGCAGACGATGCAGTCGTGCCGCCAGACGTTAGTGTAACCGAGCTGACAATGGCTACAAAGAAAATACAGGTCCGCAAAGCCCCAGGACCCGATGGAATACCTGGTCTGGCCATTAAGACCGCTGCGCTGAATGTGCCACATATTTTTGCGGGCACATTCAGTGCCTGTCTCAAAGCGGAATGCTTTCCAGCGCAGTGGAAGGTGCAGAGACTGGTGCTCCTCCCCAAGGGGAAGAAACCTCCGGAGGAGCCATCCTCGTACCGTCCGCTTTGCCTGCTGGATATAGCCGGGAAGCTATTCGAGCGGGCAATATGTGCCAGGATGCAGGCAACTATTGCACGAGTAGGCGACCTGTCCGATAATCAGTTCGGTTTCCGAAAGGGGCGTTCAACCATCGATGCCATAAGCCGAGTTGTTGAGCTGGCTACTAGTACCATCAGTGGTACCCGGAATTCGAAGCGTATGTGCGCCATCATCGCCTGGGATATCCGTAACGCTTTCAACTCGGCCCGATGGGATAACATAATGTTATCCTTGGAATAACTGAAGGTACCGCTCTGCCTCCGAAAGATCACCTCGAGTTACCTCGCGGATCGTACCCTCCTCTATGACACCGAGGATGGCATGCACTCCTATAGTATTACCGGAGACGTGCCACAGGGTTCGGTCCTGGGGCCCCTTCTCTGGAACGTCGTGTACGACGGACTGCTGAAACAACAGCTTCCAGGGGGGGCGTCGATGGTGGCCTTTGCAGACGACGTGGCGTTAGTCAGTAAGTTAGTCGGTAAGAGTATCGAAGAGGTGCAATATCTTGGGGATATCTCTATTGAGGTAGTAGCGGGATGGTTGAGCAACCGTGGGCGGCATCTGGCAGCTGAAAAAACGGAGACGGTGCTTATATCTCGAATGAAGCAAAGGAGGTACGCCACCTTTACCGTAAACGGTAGGTCTGTAAGATCCGTGGACACTATGAGGTACCTGGGTGTCACCTTGGATGCGCGGCTATCGTTCAAGGAACATCTCTTGAATGCAGGGACGAAAGCGGCAAGAGTAGCTGGGGCTCTGTTGGGCTTAATGCCCAATATCGGAGGGCCGAAGCAACCTCGCCGGGCCCTTTAAGCGACAATTGTAAGCTCCGTAATCTTGTATGAAGCTCCGATTTGGGCAGGTCCGATAAGTAGCAACAAAACCTATGGTGCGGCTTGCCGACAATCCTGCAGAATAGCCACTTTGAGGGTAGCTCATGCGTACAGAACAGTGTTCGATATCGCCCTCTCGGTGATCGCCGGAATCCCGCCCATCGATCTCTTAGCGATGGAGAGAGCTGATACTTAAAGAGAAGAGAGAAATGGAAGAAACAGGTTTGTTATTTATATGCCGCTAAAATGTTATAAATAGTTCTTTAAAATTAATACAAAAATTTATTTATTTAAGAAGAAAGTTTTATTACTCTAAAAGTACAAAATATTAATGACATAGAAATTTGGCGATGATCCTTCGTCACTAAATAAATTAATTTTAGAAGGTGAAGTTCTATTTAGATCCGTTTAAAATTTGATCCAAAATTTGAATAAGTAGTTACTAAATACTACAATTTAGTAAGTATATGCACTTTACTATTTTTGGTAAGTTAATTTTTCATTAACATTTATAATTATTAAAATATAAATTTAAGCTTTATAAGAATTCACGTAGTTTAAAATTTACATTAAACATTTAATATGTCTCTATTTTTTTATTATTTTTATTCTGATTCCATTACACTAAATTTTGGTAAAAACTTTTATTTATAAATTATAATCGTATTTAAAAATAATTAAATTATTGGTATAAAACCCAATGCACTATAGCAGCACCTCCAAGGTGTTGTGAGAATCTGTTTAATTTCTAAGGTGTCCATGGTAGTGAAAAAATAATAAAATTTAAAACATTATTTTAAATAAATTTATTACGAAAAATCTTTTTTGAAATTAAAAATAGGGGGTTGGCCCGCGAAGCCTCCCTAGTAATATATATAAGCATCTATTGTCATCGACATTTCGTGACATGAAGTACCGCCATTAACGTTGTCACGTATACTTCGGAATTCGTGACGAGATATTCATGTGCCATCTCTTGGATATTATTGTAATACTAATAAAACTGGCAGTATTAAAAAATAAATCATGATTTTTTTCAGAATCTTTTACTAGCATTTTAAGCCGGTGATTTAAAATCGTGCAGTGCAACCACAACTAAATTTGAAAACAAAAAATCTGATTAGAGATAGATCTTTTTTCAATTCGCCCCCGAGATAGGCTCTTCTCGATGCGACAACCGAGATTGGTCTTTCTTCAAGCCGCCGCTGAAATAGGTCTTTTAACTCAGGTGTTGATATATACTTGAATTGTTCATGGGAGATATCATTTCTTGTAATTATACAGATGTCACCAATGTACTTTTTGTCGTTTGTCGTAGTTTCTCTATCGTTTTTTATTACTGCGTACTTTTTATAATTTAAAGGTTCATCGGGAGAAAGCCGTTTCGCTTAAAAGAATTATATCATAATTTGGTATAATTTCTTTGGAGTTATCTATTTTATTGACGACTGATCCATAGTTCCACTGCAAAACTTCAGAGTTTTGATGGAATTTCTATTTACACCAGTGCGGTTATTTAAGGTAGAGCTGTTAGCCAATGTGATTTATTTCAATTGCGTTTTGAATGCAAAATACTTAAAGTAAATATAACGAATAAAATGCAAAATGAATAAAATGTACAACGTGAGCTAATAACTATATTAGATGTATATTTGGGTGTTAAACGAAGTTGTTAAACATTTTTAAATGTACATTTTCTGTGTGTGGTTGGAGTGTATTAATGCGAAAAAATGCGTATATGATTTGGTACAGAATTAGAATCCTCTGATTCTACTCTTAATTGCAGTCATCTTATTAGATCGTCAAGGAAGTGGAAGACCAATTTTTATTATATTATACTATTATTAACAAAGTCATAATTCTTCAAATTTGTGATTTTAGATTTTTGACTGGAGAAGAGTTCTTTGTGTGTTCTAACTATGAGAGTAAATAGTTGTGGTTAGTTTCCAAGGGTTTTGGTTTAAGAAACATTCTATCCTTGGAGTTCACGAGTTTCTTGTAGTATTCTGTGTTAAAATTATACTCGGATTTTTGTAGGTTCAGTCGTTTTTGAATATTTGTTGGGTTTTTGTCGTTGACCGATGAGCATATGGTTCCTGTGCTAAAATTATGTTTTTCTGGTTGCCCTATATTGTTTGTTGTTTGTATAAATACATATCAATTGAGTTTCCTTTATTTGCTCGGCGTAAGAAATGTTGGATTTTTGGTTTGAAAGTTCTGAAATGTGTTGTAACTAATCTGAGAGTTGATAGATGGAAAAGAATTGTTGTAAGTAGAAAAGTGGCTACTTTTGGAAATATGTGATTTTCCACAAGCAGAATATGTTATTATATTTACAATTTCTTAATGTGTCTGAAACAATAGCATCTATAATATCTATAACTATAACTATAATAACTATAACTATAATAACTATAACTATAATATCTATAACATCTATAACTCTTTCTGAACTGAGGGAAGTACATAGAAATAGGATGAATTATTTTTAAAATTTTGGTTTCTGTCGGCAGGAAGCATCATTTTACAATGAATTAATTTGTTTGGGTTGGTTTGGACCTGTCATATTTTTTGTAAACGGTCTAACCTTAATTATGTTAATCGTACCAAAGAACGATTTAATTTCTAAGTAGTTACAGACATCTTCATCTGAGATATACGTAGGGATGCCTTTAATAATTCCTTGTCTTGTAATAAGGTGGTTGGGGATAAAGTTTTAGACTCATATGTTTCCATTTAGTTAATTCTAAAATTGCATTTCTATATCTTACGATTAAGCAGAGTTTGTTCAAAATACTTTGTTTTATTTATATCAACGTGCTTTTATCGGACAATTCAGGGATAATGAATTTTGCAATTTGTATTGCGTCAATTTTTTTAGGCGTCTGCTGTATTTTGAATATTAATTTTGTACGGTCCGGAAATAGAAGTGTCTATTTTAAAATTTTTCTTGTTTAAGTTGGAGTCATCGTTTTTGTTATTGTACTTGTTGTGGCGTTGTCATGTTAACTTTGTCTTTTGAACGTGACTGTAATTTGTTTTGTTCATATGTTCTTTTTTTTCTATTTTTTTACTAATATGTCCCTTTAAAGCATTATTTTTTTGCTTGAGTAACGCTGTTCAATTATAAATTGATATTAGAATTATTTCTGTATAATAATTGATACAATCGACGTGGTGGCGGAGTGGTGGAAACGCACCTCGACCGATCGCGAAAGTTAAGCAGCGCTGAGCGTGGTTAGTATTTGGATGGGAAACCATTCTCGTACGGCTTTCGTGATCGGTTAGGTGTTTTCACAATCCACAACGCGAGTGGGAGGTGTGAAACGTTCTGTTTCGGTGTCATGGCCTACACAATGTGACTTTGACACCCAAACAGAATGTTTCGAAGACACCGGGCCATCTCGGGTGAGGTTTTCCCTGCTTCACAGATTTCCCTCTCCTACGAGCAGAACCCCGGCCAAATGTGAGATGGTTGGGGATTAAAAAAAAAGATGGGGAAAAAACACCCACACAGAGGTGGTGGGTGAACGCCATTGAAGTCCTCCAGGCGAGAACAAACGGCAGGAAGTGCCACAAAACTAGTAAATAAAAAAAAAATTAATAATTGATATCTGTATTTTCTTACATCTCGGAAATAATAGGAAAGTTACAAAGTTATGTAGGATCATTGGAGTTGTGGTGCTTTGTTTCTATGTTGTTATCGTCGTCTTCGTCAGGAGGCATTCTTGATCGCTATGTAAACCCGCATTAACTTATTAACTCCCAAACGAACATTTTTTCGTATTTTCGTAGGTGTAATTTAATGCATCAATCCATAATAGTCTAAAATCGTAACCTATTATACTGCTTACTTTTTCTGTTTAGATAGAGATTCATTCTTTCAGATGTCATCTATTAACTATTTATTTAAAAAAAGGTATAATTTTTGAGATGTAAAAATATGCCAAAAAATTATTACTTAATTTTTTAAATAATTATTTCTATAACAAAAAAGGCATATAAATTATTTGGATTGTGAGCGTTGATGTACAGAATAGTGACTCTGTCTCTGTATTTTTTATTTTTTGTTCTAACATAGTTAAAAAAAATTGAGTTCAATGAAAATATATGAAATGCTAGCAAAAAATGAACGAAATTAGCTATTTATCAAATTATTTCATATTATCAATACGGTCTAATAATTTATTATTAATCAGTTTATTTTAAAAAAATTGTAATATGTATAAACAATAAATATTAAATTGACAGTGTTTTCTTATGATAGACCCGTAGCATATGCAAAAATAGAAAATAAATGAAAAATTTCCTTATATTTTTTATTTATTTGAAAACTTGACAGTAAATGGACGTATACGAGCTCATTTTTTTCAATCTAGTCAATCTCAGCTTTCTTCTGAACTTCCTTTAATAGCATATCTATATGTTTTAGAGTTATAAGCAAGAAAACTCAAAAATATTTTATGCAAAATTTTTTATTATTTGCAATATAAATTCCGTAAAAGAGGCGTTAGAATTTAAAACTCCGGGTTTTTTCATCTTTTTATAGTAGAACTCATATCTTAAAGTTTAAGGTTCTTTTTATTAGTATGAGTGCCTATCTCTAGTTGCTGACTAGTTGTAAGTGATTAGACTTGCAGCGATTTTCTTGTAAGTTTGGTTTTGATAGTGTACGATTACCATGAAAGAACAAGCATTTAGGGTCTATAATTATATCTTTTTTCACTAATATAACGGCGCCTCGTACGAAAAAAGCACAACTGAAATTTTGTAATGTTATTTTAAATGGGAAAATCTGTGTTATGCTTTTCTTCATATGAGGCGTCGATATAATGTCCCCCAAAGTTTAATCAAAATCTATGATTCGGAGATTATCACTCACCTGACAATGATTAAATCATCATATATAGTATAATGTCGGAGATTGACATTCTCCTTGTTAGATATTTATAACTAATTTATTACACTCTAAATCCCAAAATATACAAATTGACACCAGAAAAGTAGAAATTATACAAATTTGTACTTTAAAAAGAATAAATTAAAGATTTTTAAAAAGTTTACATTTAACAATTTAAACTTTCATAAGTGACAATTGCATCAATTTGTACAACTATTATAATTTAAAATTAAAAATCTATTTCGTTTGTTTTTAAAAAGATAAATTTAATTAATATGAACATTGAAGAAGTTTAAATTAATTAATTTTTACTTTTAAAGGATGCAACTATCCTATTTGCGGTATAAATAAATATTAAAATCACCGGATGGAAATGTCTATTTTCACGTAATTTTGAAAGCATTAACACTTATAATACTCATACGAGTATTCCTCTTCCCGCGCGGGGTCACTAAGTTCGTGCCTGTTTACGAACACAGTGACCAGTTGGCGATTTTTTTCCCTTTTCTCTCATACGTATATTGATGTTTATTAAGCAAGAGCAACAAGGAGAAAAAATCGCCATCTGGCAACCCTGTTTACGAAGATCCGCATAAAAAGGAGACCGATAACTCGTCAATCTACTTAATGATTTAGATTTTTATTTGTCAATTCTATTAATTAATGCAATATGATTCAATTATTTTATTTAAATAAAGACATTATTAAGATCTTCTTCTTTTTCTTTATATTAACCGATTAAATGCAATAAAATATAAGTAATTAATTCGTATATATATACATATATGCGCATAATTAACATGTAATTAATGTATAATCATTTCTTTGCGCACGGGATTATCTATCGTAATTTATTTCATACAATCCGATAATCGACTCGGGAGCGCATTTTTTGTGAATAAGTCCAGCACTCTGATTTAAGCAACGAGAGGAAAAAGTTTATCACCCGAGAAGGAGACGAACAAGTTGCCGAAAGTGAGTAAACATCAAACTATGCTGCCTCCGTAAACCCTTTTCTTATCCTCTTTCCAGGAGCTCGGCAGCCAGCAGCGACAGCCTCCGAGTGCTCCTATATTTAACATATGGACTGTGAAAAAATTTCTTTTTTTTTATTGTCGGATAAAAGAGTTTCGATTCTTATCCCCCAGTGTGATCTATCCACTAGGATGACGCCGATACCTGAGGCTAGGCTGGGTGAACCTCAAGGTTCCGCTTATTCCATTTACAGCGGGGACCAAGAAAAAAATTTTTTTTAGTGTTTACCGCGCCGCGCCGATTATCTATATATATACATAAATATTGTAAAGGGGTACGGATTTAATATGAGGAATAAAAAAATCAACGAAGGTATCGGGGCGCGAACCCACCATCCCAGGAGCGCGAGGCAGAAGCCTCACCACTGCGTTACCTTACGCAATTATCCCGGTTAGTCGACTTGAACCTATCGACGGTCGTCGTCCATAATTCAGGGACCTACCTATGCCGACACTCGAAAATCTGTACCCGTTATAATATACATATATATGGGATATTCAACGTGAAGTGGTCCAATCAAAATTTTAAAATGTACCAAACTTTGGGTACACGGTGCAAATGTTTTTCAGAATACAGAAAAAAATTATAAGGTACGGGAATTTATTTGCTCAAAAGTTATTCTAACCTCAAAAAGTGAATTTTTTCTAGTTTTTTTCAATACCAGCTGGGTTTACCGCTACTTAACTCAAAATCTATAAACTTTTACTATGGAATATTATATGTAACATTCGTTGCTAAGTATGTTTAGAATTTATTCTTCTCAGAAACATAGGTAATATACATATATATAGTAACGAATTAATATGATATTTGATTATTATTGCTGAGCGAAGCGAAGTCGTCCTATGGATCAACTGCGCTGATTTTCATGCTTCCGGTCTAACTTCGAGAACTGGAAAACCGTTTTACTTTTCATGCTAAAAATTTAAAGGCCTTTTCTTAATACTACAAGGATGTGCTGTATAAATATTGGGAGCCAAATGACGATATTTGCATGTTTCTTTATTGATATTCGATAAACTTAAAAAATGATCATTATTGTACACACACACACACCCAAACACGCACACACACAAACACACACATACACACACACACACACACATACTCGCACAGACACACGCACACACACACACACACACACACACACACACATACTCGCACAGACACACGCACACACACACACACACACACACACGCACACACACACACGCATTTAATTTTTTATATTAAATCGTTAATTTTCAACAAAAATTATGTAGAGCCGTCGGTAGAGTTTGGGGCGATTCGTAATAATTTTAAAGTATGTATATAGTTGTAAATAGTTGCTGGAATTAAATTTTACTTATTGTATGAGTGTGTCGGGATAGTTAGTATTAATTACATAGCCGGTAGGCACGGGGCGGCAGCACCGACTGGGTTACCGATCTGGTAATTACCTATTTGTAATGCGCGCCTTCCGAGTGTCGGGGATGATTGGTTGCGTGATCGACCCAATAATGAACAGGTTGGTGGTGACGTAAACCACTATTATTGGATAATCGGCCTTGACGGAAATAAGATCAAGGCTGACTACGCGTATCGATCACGCAATCAACCATCCTAATCAACGCCGGTAGATAAGGAGTAGAGTAAGTTAGAGAAAGGTAGCGATAGGGTGGGGAGGAAAATCCTTATTTTGGGAGGATCAAGCCACGCCGCGAGCCGGATGAAGAAGCCGGTCTCGACGATTCGCTACCCGATCGTCCGACAAGATAGTCGTATTTATTGAGTAGAGTTTTTGAGGCGGAGTAGCCATTTTTGGTCGAAGTTTTGTAGAGTAGAGTAGAGTTGAGTTGAGATAGGGTTGTTAGTCGAGGTGTGAGTCGAATTGGTTGGAGCCGTGAGGAGATTGATTAGGCGAGTAAGATTTACGGTTAGCCCGACGGGCGGCCGAATTATTAATTATTAATGTTATATTTTTATATACCGCCGGACGCAGTTGCGTGAGTGTGTGCACGTGTGAGAGTCGGTCGCGAATCGCGATTAGAATTTGTGTCGGTGCCGGAAGTTGTAATATTTTGCTTTATTTAAATTTCCAATAAATTAAGTTGAGTTTGATTATTAAATCGCGAGTGTGTTATTTGATTTTTCCTTTACCCTAAAAGCCGCCGGTTCCGAGGTGGTCAGCCGTCGGGATTCCCTCTGTGACGAGGAGTCGAGGTGGAGATTTGCCGGGTTGCCGAGTAGTGTTGTAACGTAATAATTATTCTTTTTAATTTAAATATCGCCAGGCGCCCAATTAAATACAAATCGGCGATATCCTAGCCATTTTTAACGTCGTTACGACGGAACCTCCGTCGGCCTTTAATTTAATCTAATTAAATTCTTCCCGACGAAAAGTAGCGTCGCAAAATGGCGCCCAACGTGGGGCAGTAATTGACGGCAGAGTAAAGTGTGTGATTGAGTATCCGTCCGGTATTTTTGTGTAAAATCAACACCATTAATTAAGTGTTAAATTTTTTTTGGAGTAGTGGTAACTTATGATAAATTTTTGTGTATACCTATTGCCAATTGGGCGAGCCCTCCTGTTTGTGTAAACCTCGTGCCAAATATACAATTTATTTGATTATTATTGAATATTATCAATAATTATATATTGATTGTATTTACATATATATTTACTACATATAAATATTTATTATATATATATATATATATATATATATATATATATATTTGTGTTTTTCCGCCAGAATTGTATTTCTGTTTCAGTGATTGCTCAATTTATTATCGCCGGTATATACCGCCGGTACTTGTGAATTTTCGCCGAAAGTAGGTGACGGAGAGGCGGTAACCTCTGATGATGGAAGCTTAGCGGATAGTGAGGCGGATAGTGAGTTACGGCCAAGCGGAACTGATAAAGAAAATGCAGCCGACAAGAGAGTTCCAACGTACACGACGGTCGCCACGCAGACTACCTGCACGTATTCCAATACGTTTACGACGCAGTCTGGGTTAGGATTGCCGATTACGTCGTCGATTGCATTACCATCAACTAGTTATGCGCCAGCGCCTTTCACAATTCCGCCGGAGTTGTGTAATTATATCCGCCAACATCCGACCGAATGGGATGCGTTACTGATACGAAAGTGAACGAGGAACCGCATTGAGTCCAAACGGTCCCAGAAAGTCGTATAAGAAAAGGAGTATTATTCCCGCCGAATCCGATGCGTTCATACCGTCAGGCCGATCCGACACTGAGTCTGGTAACTCTAGTACGGAGGGGGCGAATCCAAAAAGGAGAAAGAGCACAAAACCGGCAAAGAAGACTGCGCAGTCGAAGAGTAAACCGCCAAAGAGTATGGCGAACTCTACGAGATGCAGTACGGCGATCAAACCGATTGATTTGAAAGACGTGGAATCAGCGTTAAATCAATGCGATTTGCCGGATTGCAATGAGGACAGTCACAAGCAGAATGCTTCCGCCGGTAGTGTAGTGAGCAGTGGCTCAAAGAGACGAAAGCTCGCGCGGATTAATTCCAGTGAATCGGAGAATGATTCCGATGAAGGGTTCACGCGCGTGCGGTCTCGGGAAGAGAAGTCGTCCAGCCCAATCACTCTGAAACCAGACGAGAGTCTTCGAAGCTTCAAAGTGCTAAAGAGCTGGGGGCTGAGGTTTGCTGGTGATGAGAGAGAGATGCCCGACGAGTTCCTCAGTCAGTTGAATGATTGTAGGAAGAGCGCTGGTTTGACAGATGCACAATTGCTAGGTGCATTGCCGTGCATACTGAGCAAGGACGCCAGCCGATGGTATAGATCAACGAAGACGCAAATAGCATCGTGGCGCGATTTCCGGCGTGAGTTCCGACACCAAGTTATAGGTGAATTCGACCACGAGGATTTGTTGGACGAGTTACACCGATGAACGCAAGGAAAGGGAGAAAAGATTACGCGATATCTCTCTAACCTGCGAATAATCGTCGGACACTTTAAGAAACCACCGTCGGAAAAAGTATTAGTAGAGACAGCGTACAGAAATCTTCTGCCGGAGTACAGGACTGCGATGGCAAGTAAGCTCGTGGAAGATTTTAAAGACCTGGAGTATTATGGCCGGAAATGGGAACGCTAGCAGGAGTTGAACAGCCGGTATACCCCACCACCGCCGGTTGAGAAGTCGAGAATCCCTGGAGCAGCAAACAAGGGACGATCGACAAAGCAAAAGGTCGCCGCGCTGTCGGATGTAGACGTGGAGAAAGCCGCCGAAGTGAAAGGCGAGAGAAAGGTTGATGCGAGCAAAAAGGCGAAAAAAGCAGCTACCAAGGAGGTAGTCGAGAAGTTGAAACGTCAGAAGAAGGACGTTTTGTCGAGCGTGGCTGCGGAAGTGCAAGTAGCTCAGAAGCTGACTTACGCCGCAGTTGCAAATCGAGATTTGCCGACTAGATCGACGAATTCTGCTGCCAAGTATGAGAGCAAGCCGTACGCTTGTCAGCAAAAGGTTGCATCGCCGAATGGATCGAGCAATGCAACGTTCCAGTCGAAGTCGCCAGGTCGTCGGGAATTTTATGGTCCCTGCTTTAACTGCCAGATGGTAGGGCATCGAGCAGCGGAATGCCCGAACGCAAAATGTTTTATCTGTGCCAAGACGGGACATCGAGCGGCGCAATGCCCAGAGAAGGTGTTCAGACCGCAGTCACCGTCACACAGACCGCCAGAGTCGTGTCAGATGTGCGGTAAACCAGGAGCGGTTTTCCGCAATTGTCCTGACTGTGCCGAAGTACGTGTCAAGTTGGGAAACTTGTTGGCTGGGGGACAGTAAGTCCGCTGATCCCCCAGCAGTACTCCTTTAATCCCGCCGGAAAGGTTAATTATAATCCGCCGGTGGAGAAGCAGGAGAATGCCGTAGGTGGTGAAGAGAGGCAAGTCGAGAATCACGTTACGCCGGAGGTAGACATGAAGCGCTTGAAGAAACGAGGTCTATGTTTTCTCCAGCCGGAAGCCGTTGATCATTCGCTAGGTGAAGCGGAATATTCGCGGAAAAGTCTACAAACGTTTCGTGAAAGGGTGAGGCAAAAGGAGAGCGAATTTGCCACGCCGGTACAGCCCAATGAGGATCTCGAAGAAGAACGAGAATTCTCGAGGCTACACATAGTGCAACGCGCCGTAGAGATGCTCTCAGCCCCATCGCCGCTTGACTTGCCGGTAGAGAAGGAGGTAGATTGTATTCCGACACCGAATCCAAGAAGTACGGGAGCGATTCCCAAGAGAACGCGGACGGAATTATGTATTCCGCCGCCGAATAGTAAGGAGAAGCAAGAAGTCCGTCGAGATGACGAGAATGTAGCAGCTACGTCGGCAGGTAATAGGAATTTCCTAGAACTGAATCTCGGAGGAGAGAGTTACAGTGCTCTGTTTGATCCAGGAGCCATGATTTCGCTCGCTGGACCTAAAGTAACGGAGAGATTCAGAAGCCGGTTGGAACCATGTGAGACAGCAATTAAAAGCGTCACAGGAGATGTTCGCCGGGTAATAGGAATCCTAAACATTAGTTTGGAAATAGACGGATACGCCGAAATAATTCCGCTCAAAGCCATGAATGTCCTAGACCATGATGTCATACTAGGCATGGATTTCTGCCGGATTTTTGACGTAGATACCCGCCTAGGTAGAGGAGAGTGGCGAGCACGAGAAGGAAAATGGAGAACCTTTGCCGCCACGGCGGAAGACGGAGAAGCAACGATATATGCTGAATGCGCTGGCATACAGGAGTTACGAAATGACCAACGAGAGCGTGTTAGGCGTCTCGTAGAAAGTATATTGCCGGAACCATCGGATACTTTCGGCGCAACTGATCTAACCGAACATCACATTGATGTTGGAGATGCATCACCTATAATGCATAAGGTTCGCCGGTTGTCGCCGAGGATGTTGGAGGTTGCGCGAGACGAAGTAAATAAGATGTTGCGGAATGATATTATTGAGAGGTCAGCCAGTGATTGGAGCAGTGCGCCGGTGATGGTTAAGAAACCTGATGGATCGATACGGTTTTGCATCGACTACCGTGATCTCAATAAGGTTACGAGAAAGGATGGATATCCAATGGCTACCATGGATTCCATCCTTGATAAGATGAGAAGGGCAAAGTGCATTACGAAAATCGACCTGAAGCAGGCGTATTTTCAGATAATGATGGAAGCAACCAGCCGTGTCTTCACTCTTGTTGTTTGCCCTTTATTTTCGTTCGCGCTTGCTAAGTAAAGGATACCGCCGCCTCCGCCTATACGTGTCTTATAGACTCGTATTATTACTGAGCGGCTGATCGCGTACTGAGACTATTGTTTTAACGGTAGTCAATTATTATTATTTTATTTATTATTATTAAAAAATAGCAAATCCGTTACAATATATATATATATATATATATATATATATATGATTTGTAATTTTCACCGTCCATTGTTGAATTAGTAAATAGTCGATTTCTGAGGGTCAATAATAAATAAATCCAATTTATTTATGTAAGTGCACAACGTTTCGTCTGCTAGGTTTGCAGACCTCTTCAGGTGCTGAATTTATTGGACAAAACTATAAATATTTATATCAAATTTTACAATACATTTCAATTAAATATTAAATTTTACCATAATAATTAATATAATGTTACAGCCCAAGTGAGCTTCGTCGAATAACATTTGATACGAAATCAACGAGTATTTATACAAAAACAAAATAGGTGTGTTTACAAACTATACGTCATAGTTTGTGTACATCAGTCTTTTTAAACTATATTCGTAACATTTCTATGTTTACGGTCTAAATGTTGTGTATCTTTTATTCGGTTAATCTTCGAATTATGATGATTGATATGTAACATTTCCGAAATGAGTCTTTTTTTATAACCTGATTCTTTATCTATTATTTTTGCATCTTTCCAATTAAAATTGTGATTTACGTTATTTAAAATATGTGTAGTAAAAACGGCTTCTGGGTTTTTATTGTTCTGATGCTCTTTTATTCGATTTTTTAGGCAGCGTTTTGTTTCTTCAATATAAATATCTCCAATTTAATTGCATTTCAAAATTTACTAATTATGATATTCTAACAACCATTAAAAATGTTGAATATACCTTAGATAAAATTGAAACTAATACAAAAACTAAAAATGAAATTAGGGATATCATCGTAAACAAAATAAAATAGGTAAGAAAAAAGTCTCCACAAATAACATATCATGAACGAGTATTTAAAAAGAATCTGAGTGAAACTAAATCTTTCTTAAAAGAAAATACTGAAATATTTTTTACACATGCTGACAGAGGCAACGAAACAGTTTGTTTAAATAAAATTGAATATATAGAAAAAATGAACGCCTTATTATTAGATAATAATACATATATGATGATAAAAAAGAATCCGTTGAAAAAACAACAGTCAGATGTTGATTCAATACTAAAAGACCTTAATGATCATAAATTTTTAAAAAAAGAATACCATAAAAATGAATTAACCCAAACTAATACGACATTAGCAAAAGCATATGGATTACCAAAAATACATAAAGATAATTTTCCACTCAGACCAATAATTTCGACAATAAACAGTCCTATACACTATTTAGCAAAAATAATTTATAACGATCTAAAACAAGCAATACCAGTTCCAAAATTACACATACATAATAGTTTTGATTTAAAAGAAAAGCTTGAATATATACACCAATCGGTTATGTTTTGATATCATTAGACGTTAGTTCTTTGTTTACAATCATCCCAAGTCATGAGGTTCTCAATAGTTTAGATGAACACTTTATTGATATTCAAAATAATGTTTATTTTAGTTCCAATAATGTCATTTACAAACAAATATTCGGATCTTCAATGGGATCGCCTATATAACCATTATTTGCGGATTTAGTAATGTATGATCTTGAGACCCACTGTTTAAAAGAATTAAAAAGTAAACACAATTGCAGACCAATTTTTTATTATAGATATGTAACGAAATACTAAAAAGCAACGATAATCATATTGAATTTATAAATATAGCAATAAATGAAAGAAAACGCAATATTACAATTAAAATCAATGTTAAAATAGATAAAAAAAATCCCAGTATGTACCATATCACTACCTTATAATAAAGAGTTTTTCAATAAATGTTCCCGAATGCTAAGAAAATATAATATTAACACTATTCCATGAATTAATCACAAACTTGATACTATTATAAAATTAGGCAAAGAAAAAACATCAAAATGGGAGGAGACAGGGGTAGTTTACAAGTTATCTTGCATTAAATACTCGGCTATTTATATTGGAGAAACAAAAACGCTACCTAAAAAATCGAATAAAAGAACATCAGAACAATAAAAATCCAGAAGCCGTTGTTACTACACATATTTTAAATAATGTAAATCACAATTTTAAGTGGGAAAATGCAAAAATAATAGATAAAGAATGATGTTATAAAAAGAGACTCATTTCGGAAATGTTACATATCAATCATCATAATTCAACGATTAACCGAATAGAAGATACTCAACATTTAAACCGTCAATATAGAAATGTTATGAATATAGTTTAAAAAGACTAATGTACACAAACTATGACGTATAGTTTGTAAACTCACACCTACTTTGTTTTTGTATAAATAATCGTTGATTTCGTATCAAATTTTATTCGACGAAGCTCACTTGGGCTGTAACATTATATTAATTATTAAGGTACAATTTAATTTATAATTCAAAAGTATTGTAAAATTTGATATAAATATTTATAATTTTGTCCAATAACTTCAGCACCTGAAGAGGTCTGCAAAACCTAGCAGACGAAACGTTGTGCACTTACATAAATAAATTGGATTTATTTATTATTGACAAAATATCGGTCGATAACAATACGTCCGAAACGTCGGCAAGAATAAATTTTGGTTCTTGGAGATCAATAAAGCTTTATATTTTTTATTAACAAATATACATTTCTATTAATTTTTCGGGCACTTTTACCGGATATTTTGACTATAAGTAATCTTAATGATTTAGACCCACTCTGGAAATTTTTAGGCAGTTTCTGACTATAAAAAGACATCTTTTAGACAGTATTACGTTACCAGAGTCCGGAGCAGAATTGCTGGTTTTCACTATTGAAGGTTTATATGGCTTACAAGAGTGTGACAGCATAGATTTATGTCTTTAAAAGTATTTTTAATGAAAAGTTCGGAAAATTTTACAAAAAAAGTCATACTTATGTTTTTAGTGAAAAATGCATCCCATGGGAGCTAAAAATTCATGAAAATGGGCATATAATGCAAAAAAGTGCTAAAATGTCAACTTTGACTCTCTGTAACTTAAAATAATGGCCCAGAAAAAATCTGAAAAAATTCAGGAGAACTACTGGATACCTCTAAAACATATTCCCACAGTTATCGCAATTAATTTTTTTCATCTTCGATGTCACAGAGAACCACCCATATATATATATATATATATATATATATATACATTGTAACGGTATTAATTATTAAAAGACGTTTTGAATTAAATTAATATCGTTTAATAAATGCGAGTATTCGAGATAATAACTTTTCTCGGAAACGGCGCAGCGAACGAACAACGATCCGTGCGTAAGGGAGGGAGAGAGGACCTCGAGAATTTATCAAATTTTCAAAATTTTCAAAAATTTCCAAAATTGTCAAAAATTCTGAAAAAATTCTACCGTATTCTTTGATCAATTCTAAGTACTTTTTATTTAGTAAGATTATTTCCTAAAGTCAAACATCATTGTGTAAAAAATTCCTGAACTTTTTTATGTAGAAAAGTTCAATTATAATTACATATACTTTTTTTATGCTTACGCATTAAAAAATATTGAATTGAATTGATTAAAGAATACTGTAGAATTTTTTCCCGGAAAACCACCCAACTAGAAAGGTTATAGGGGGGCAATTGTATATGTACCGCCCAGACCCTAAAATCGAAGATAATATTGGAGACGACGACGCATGGAAGCTAGTCGTGCCAAAGGAGAGGAGGGGGATCGTCTTGAATGAATGTCACGACGATCCAACTGCTGGACACCTCGGTCGCGAAAAGACTTTCGCGCGAGTCAGGCAACAGTATTACTGGCCGCAGTATTACAAAGACGTAGCAGCGCACGTCCGAAAATGATTAATTTGCCAACAATGCAAAGTTGAACAACGTGCACCGGCTGGTCTAATGGGACGACGAATGGTCGAACGCCCATGGCAGATCGTAGCAGGGGACGTGATGGGACCCCTCCCAAAGAATAAACAAGGACACGAGTATATCCTTATGTTCCAAGATTTGTTCACGCGATGGGTAGAATGCGCACCCATTCGTGCAGCGAATGCAGTGACGATTCTTAGACATCTGAAAGAGAGAGTGATCTTAAGATTCGGCACGCCAAAGACGTTTGTCTCAGATAATGGTACGGAATTCAAAAACCGTACCATCGACAAATACCTCGAAGAAATTGGGGTACACCACGAAACCACACCCCCATACCACCCTCGAGCCAACCCTGTCAAAAGGACAAACAGAATACTGATTACATCGTTTATCGAAGAAAATCACCGAACATGGGGAGAAAAATTACCAGAATTAATCTTCGCCCTCAATTCGGCCGAGCAAAGTTCCACGGGCTGGAGCCCGGCACTGCTAAATTACGGTAGACAGCCTCATTCGCCAAAAACGGCTCGTCGAGAACAAGAGCGAGCCGTAGAGACGTCCTTACAGACAGAAACCATCGAAGCATGGAAAGAGAAAATGCTTCGATTACCGGACTTGCACGAAAGAGCGAATATAAATTCGAAATAGTCCCGAAGCAGACAGGCCAAATATTTCGACGCGGATAAGCGCGAAGTAACTTTGCAACTTGGAGAAACGGTATGGCGAAGGCATCGAGTACTTTCCTCCGCAGCTCAAGGACTAGCTTCGAAGTTAGCTCCTAAATTCGTAGACCCGTACTTGGTTGTAGCAAAACTAGGTAACAATACCTACGAATTAATGCATGAAGATGGAAAAACGGATGCAAGGATCAAGAAAGGGACGTTGACGACAGATTCGTTCAACCTCCGGGGGAAAGCGCAGAAGAGGCGATGAGCGACCCGCCAACGCCGAACGAAACGAGCGAGCGTGCCCGATGTAAGAATAGAAGGGGATCGGATACCCCCACGGCGAAGAGAAAGTACAGCTGAGGACGCGCGCGTAAATCGAGGTCCCGGTCGACCAAAAGGTTCGAAGAAGAAAATTAATCCGATCAATCCAACGACCTTGTCACCGAGAAAAACGCGAATGACGAGAAACTCTCGGGCGCACCTACTTTTCTAACCTTTATTTTCCTTCTGTTTTACAGGACGAACTTCCCAAGTATGGAAGGAAGTTTAGTTCCGGGGGCCAGCTCCAAGGAGGCCCCCCTATAGATCCCGTGCGACTGGCGAACGTCGCGCGCTTAATGTCCCTCATGGCGCAGCTAAAGACCGAAGACGGCACTCCAGCTACGGACGTATTGCTGGATGCTGCGGATTTACTGGAGGCGATGGGACCGAATCCAATGGTTCGTATGGCGAGCATGGTAAAACTTCCGATTACACCAAAGGCAACGTACGAGGTAACGGGGGGGATACCTGTCCTACGACGCCCCCATTGCATCGAAGCAGTCGTGCGTGCTCAGGACGAGGATCAAGTCCCAGAAGCGCCGGCTACCCAGTCGAGCGGCTTGGGACACCCGCCAAAATCGGAGGAGACAGGCGAGACCGGGAAATTACCAAGACGAAAAGGCGGACCCGGAGGTCCCTCCGCTCCCAGAAGAAACGGGAGACACAACGTATGATTTAAAGAGAGAATGGTTCCTATTAGAGAAGGAACTACAAGCAGTATGGGAAGAGCGGCTGTACCTCGAAGGGCGAGAAGAGTCCGCGTACACTCGCTACGATACGCTACGACGCGAAGGAGGAGTCGACGGTCAAGCTCTCACCGTCGAATGAGACCGCGACATAAGAAGAACGCCTCGCTCGTAAAGCGCAAGAAGAGCTCGAGTGCGCGCGACGCGAACACCAAGAAGCTCTTGAACGAGTCGAGCGCCAGGAAAGAGCAGCAGAAGCTCGTCTACGTCAAGCTAGACGGAAAGTCGAGGAAGCCAAGAAACAGGAGCTTTTCCTCGAATTAAAGATGGAAAGGGAAGCGGCGAAGCGATCTTATCGCATCACCTATCCAAAAGAACACCGCTGCTATGTGTGTGGTTATCCAGGAGTCAAGGATTCGCACCAGTGCCCGGAAAAGCGTTTCCATTACAAGCTATATGTGACTCCACGCAAGGAGTCGCAATAAGATTTTACTAAAAGTTTACTTACAAATAATGTTCTTATAACGTGTATATCCTTTATTTTTAAAATATGATACTCAATAATCAAAGGTATTCATCCGATTAAGTTCATTTACTCCACCCAATCCACATCCAGTTTGAATACAGAGCTGTAAAACGGCAGATTATCCAGCGTCTGGCGGAGGGGTGTAACGGTATTAATTATTAAAAGACGTTTTGAATTAAATTAATATCGTTTAGTAAACGCGAGTATTTGAGATAATAACTTTTCTCGGAAACGGCGCGGTGAACGAACAACGATCCGTGCGTAAGGGAGGGAGAGAGGACCTCGAGATGGCCCACGGAAAATTTAGTACGACGAAGTACGGCGAAGGACTGTCAACGCTACGGTTTAGCTAGGCCGTGCTACGAGCGAATAAACGACACGTGTGAGGAAACTACCGCGACGCAGACGAGCGATCGAGAATCGGTACGTTTCCCGTGGTACGCGTGCTATTGCCGTAGACGAGAGGAAACGCAGCGAGCCCATGGAAGCAGGGCTCGACGTAGTGGTTCGTGTGGGAATCGTGCCACGAAAGAGACGGTGCACGACGTGCTCCGCCGTCTCTTCTTCTGTGATTTTCCTTGGTCCTTGCCTCGACGAGAAGGCTACCTGCCCGATAGACGGCTAGGAGGCCTAAGGCGTAGTTGGCGTCCGGGACATTGTAAGGACGCCACATCAAGCGTAAGTCGGGATAAAATCCCTTACTTCAATACAGCGTGATCGCGAGCGGATCATCGTTGCAAGCGGGCACGCGTTCAAATATGGAGAGCGAGAGAGAAGGGACGACTCGGCCGGCGACTTCCGTCTCTCTCACTCTAATACTTAGAAGTAAACCTCGTTAAGCTTTCCTCGCGATATAGTTTAGGACGATCCCGCCGAGGGATCGACGCGACTTCATAGGAGACACTAATCGGGATTCCGCGTGACGTCTATACGACACAACCGCATACATTATTACATTCCTTTGTAACTTTCTTTAGTTGTAACTTTTATTTCATTTAATAAATTGAGCATAATTAATTCTTCAACTTGAGTTTATTTACTTTTGCATGTACGTGTCGTGTTGTCTATTGAATCCGGAATATTACAAAACCACTTTGTAGAGGCGAGACTCACGCCGAGTAATGAGCCTCTCGAGTGCACGTACTCGGAGGCTAAGGTAAAGGTAAGACCGAGAAACAAAGACGGAGAGCGCGGTACTCCCCGTGTCAACATACCCGGACGGCAAGGAAAAGCCGCCCGATTTAACGGAGGTACCGGTATTGCACAGTGCGGCCGAGGTAAGCTCGTCGGTACGCGCGGGCCGCATTGACTGCATCGAGAAAGGTAGAGACCCCATACCGTGGCCCCTATGGCCATGCTTCTAATTTCGGTCTTAATTAGAGGAAGACCCCGTTACAACATATATATATATATATTCATATTTCGGTTCAAGAAATTAATTCGAGTATAACCTTGTCGGAATTTTTAAAAAATGTTAATTAGGTGAGGCGTAATTAATTTTTGAAATGGGCCAATCAGAGACCGGATTAGAGAAGAAAGTTGTACGACGTTGCCGCGCGTGACTAATGCAACAGGTTTACGAGCAAAGCGTCCGAGGCGCCTGAATATACCTAATGCGTATAGAAGAAGCGAATATCGCGAAAGCGAATGAATCACAAATTATATTTTACGAGATTGAATGTACGAATAAAATGTACAATCAAGGAAATAAGTTTTATTCAAGTTTGAATTAGACCGCAGACTAATACATTCATTACCACTATTATTAATTTATTCACTAAATCTATGATATTCGTGCGTTATAAATATGAGATTATTACAGTTATTAATCTCTTCGTATTTACATTAATTTATTGAAACTTTTATGACGAATTTTATGACAATAAAATTTTGAATTGAATTAAATCTTGGGTACAATATAGCCAATAAATACGTTTACCATAAAAATATATCGCTATATATTCGAAATATATTATATAATATTGCAAGTATATAGGCAATAATATTGCTAGTGAAATAATTCCTTGTCCGTGTAAAATGAAATTTAGCTCAAGCGTCAATTCTCCGCTTAAAACATAATGCCACCGCGAGCGCTCATCAATGTTCGCGCTCATCAAATTTTGTACTCGCGGGATCTCTCCGACGTCCGCACTGCAAGAGCAAACGTGCTCGAAAAAAATTTTCTTGCTAAAATTACAATTCACTGTATTTCAGACTTGATAAATATTTTGGAAAACTTGTTCTAAATGCCTAGAATAATAATTGCAATAGTGTGGCTGTAGAATTGAATTGAGTGTTTAATATACAAAATGCCAACGAATAACTTTACCATAAATTCGCAATATATTGGTAATATATTGGCAATAATATTGCTAATAAGTTAAAGTCAAGTCTGTGCGAAATAAAATCTAGCTGACCCCTCGATGAAGCCGTATAAATGAATAGTCGGAGAATAATCTATCTATAGTATATCTTGTGGCATGAGACTTTTAAGTGCTGAATAAAAAATGAAGCGGGCGTCGGTTCTTGAACCCGAGCCCCTTCGGATCCGAAGGCGTTCACGCTAACCACTGCGCTACGCCCGCACTGGTCGTAGCGCCTGCTAATTGCTCTTATATGCTACCGATACCGCGCCGCCTCGCGGTGTCGGTAATGCTGTCATCTATATGACAAGTGGATTAAATCCACCTTGTCACAATCTATAATATGTTTACGTTTACTAAATATTTTTAAACTGTTTTTTATAATATATTAGTATATGCTGAATAAATCGATATGATTAAAATTAATTACTATTGACTATTTCGTAAATGTTATGGAAGACACGAAACTTATTATGTGGAATGAATATTATAACACACAAGTTGCGATTAATATTTATTCTTAACTGTAAGATTATTATCGCAATTGATTAGTTTTACGAGATTCAGAATTGATCACATGGATAAAATATACGATTATGCATTATTTATAAAATCTAATAAGCGGTAAAAATGAATAAATTAAACTGCGAATATATTTTTTTGATTAAATTTTTTTAAAATTTTAATAATGTTATATTAAAATCGGAAGAACGGTCGAGGAAAATAGATGAACGTAATCAGAAATTACATTTTGTTTGAAATAAATTAAAACTCCTCTTAAAACACAATACCACTGCAGGCGCTCTTCGATATTTGCGCTTAATCATAATCTGCACTCGCGAAGTTTGTCCGCCACGGATGCTCTCCAACATCCGCACTGCGAAAGCATACGTACTCGAAAAAAATGTTTTCGCTATAATTACAATTTATGTAGTTTAAGGCATTATAAATATTTTGGAAAGTTGAATGGTTTTGAAAGTAATTTTATTTATTATTTCTATTTTTTATTAATTGAGAATATTGGCAATATAATGCGAACATTTGAAGGGATTAGGTTTTTTTCTTGATTTTGATGAACAAACCATGTATGTTTTTATTTGGCGACGTTTCGATGGATATCCTTCATCCTCATCAGGCTATACCCTTATTAACAATATCAGTATAACAATAGTATTCAAAACATCTTCTTATACATATTAATAATTTTGTGGCAATTGTTTAACAATTTAAATTATTTGCACTACTTACTATTTTGTGATTAGTATAAACGTAGAAAACGTATAATTAATAGCATATCTGATGCGTCGCTCTATAATTGAAAACAAAAGTAAGCAAATTTATTATAAAATTATAATTTTGCGCAGAAATTGAGGTTATGTGTGATCTATACTTTTCCATGGTAGTCAAGTCCAAAATCAACATCATATTTGAAAAAGTTAAATAAATTAAATATATAAATTAAAAGCAACACAAAATAATTTAATACACAATAACACATATTTAGCAAAAGGCAGTCAAATTGGTAAAATAACGAAATGTTAAGTGTATCACAGACGGTTAATAACAACAATCTAAATCTCTCGCTTCGCGTTCCTAGAGACACCTGTGGGATCAACCGAACAGACATCCCCAATCCCCGGGAAAATTTGAAATTCTTACGTGTACATAATAAATTAAACAACACAAATGACTTGAATCTGCTATTAAATTTCATTAAATTCAAGCGATAGTTTATTTATAAATTATACGTTTAGATGATGAATAAATGAATTTATTTGGTGTGTAAAAACGTAATATTTCACTTTTTAAATTTGCCGCGTCGCGCATGCTCCAATTGCGAATCGCGGATATTATTAATAGAGACTAACGGACATATAAACTTTTTAGAAGTTTCATTAATTCGGAATAATAATACACACATAATTACAAATTGGTACCGGAAAGATACTTTCTCGGCACGGTTTTTACATTTTAAGTCTAGTCTATTAGCGCTATTTTGTTAGCGCATGAGAAATTTCATAGAACGAATATTCGATTAATTAAAATTTTTTTAGAGAACAATAGTTATCCAACAAAATTTATTAATCACAACGTAAGAAAAAGAATTTTATGAAAAAGTATCAGGCGCTATGAAAAAAAAGGCTATTAACGTGATACCAAAAATTTGTAACAAGTTTAGTAATGTTATTGTAAGGGGCAAAGATGTTACAGATAAATTAACAAAAACTAATGTTGTTTACAAAATTAACTGCAAAGATTGTGATACTTGCTATGTAGGTGAAACAAAAAGACAGTTACAGTGCCGAATCAAAGAGCATCAAACTAATATACATATGCCAGATTCTCATTATATAATTAATGATCATATGTTCACGAATAGTCATTCCTTTAATTTTAATGACGTTAAAGTATTAGATACGGAAAAGAATTGTCATGAAAGACTGATATGGGAAATGATCCATATTAAGTTAGAAACTAATACAATTAATGTAAAAGATGATACAAAGAATCTTAGCCAACATTATAATAACCTTATTAATAATATTAAATTAAAATCAAAAATGTGAGAAAAAAAATCTCTTTCTTTAGTGACATAACCTAAAACTATATTTATCAGAAGGTGCCTAGCTATAGATCAAGTTGCGCGTTGATCGATTGCAAATATCCGCGATTCGAAATTGAAGCATGCGCGACGCGACTAATTTAAGAAGTGAACTATTACATTTTTACACACCAAATAAATTCATTTATTCATCATCTAAACGTATAATTTATAAATAAACTATCGCTTGAATTTAATGAAATTTAATAGCAGATTCAAGTCATTTGTGTTGTTTAATTTATTATGTACACGTAAGAATTTCAAATTTTCCCGGGGATTGGGGATGTCTGTTCGGTTGATCCCACAGGTGTCTCTAGGAACGCGAAGCGAGAGATTTAGATTGTTGTTATTAACCGTCTGTGATACACTTAACATTTCGTTATTTTACCAATTTGACTGCCTTTTGCTAAATATGTGTTATTGTGTATTAAATTATTTTGTGTTGCTTTTAATTTATATATTTAATTTATTTAACTTTTTCAAATATGATGTTGATTTTGGACTTGACTACCATGGAAAAGTATAGATCACACATAACCTCAATTTCTGCGCAAAATTATAATTTTATAATAAATTTGCTTACTTTTGTTTTCAATTATAGAGCGACGCATCAGATATGCTATTAATTATACGTTTTATACGTTTATACTAATGACAAAATAGTAAGTAGTGCAAATAATTTATAATGTTAAACAATTGCCACAAAATTATTAAGGGGATGTCGGACCCATAGACTCCGTTGATAGCCGCTCGATGTCGCGGCTTCGAATGGCGCTGTAGTCAGGTGTCGATTTCTACGATAAACGTACTTAAAACATAAATTATAAATTTTACAGCTACATAGAGCTGTTGAAAGATACTTTCCCCCCTAGCTATGGCTAAACTTAAGGTAATTATAATATTACTCTTGGCAGCAAATGTTTATTTTTTTAAAGAAATATGAAATACGTCTCATATTCAATGAATCTATATCTGCCATAATGCTACACGCAACGTATTTCACATTTCTTTAAAAAAAATAAATATTTGCTGCCAAGAGTAATATTATAATTACCTTAAGTTTAGTCATAGCTAGGGGGGAAAGTATCTTTCAACAGCTCTATGTAGCTGTAAAATTTATAATTTATGTTTTAAGTACGTTTATCGTAGAAATCGACACCTGACTACAGCGCCATTCGAAGCCGTGAGATCGAACGGCTTTTGATGGAGGCTATAGCTCCGACATCCCCTTAATATGTATAAGAAGATGTTTTGAATAATATTGTTATACTAATATTGTTAATAAAGGTATAGCCTGATGAGGATGGAGGATATCCATCGAAACGTCGCCAAATAAAAACATTCATGGTTTGTTCATCAATATCAAGAAAAAAACCTAATACCTTCAAACATATTGCATAGACGACAAAATTATCCTACATAATGTGAACATATTGCCAATATAATGCGAACATATCGGCAATATATTGGATAAAATTAAGATTAAATAGTCAATAGACCACATATATTTCAACCTTATTAGAATATTATAAACTTATCAACATATTATGGAAATATGGTGGTTCTATTGTTACTCTAACTTAATTTGCGAGGAGATGACCCGGCAGCCCTAGCTCATGGACGTGCACGTTAAGCATTCGAACTAGATTGCCCATTGTGCTATAATTATTAAATTATGTGTTGAGTACAATATAGCCAATAAATACGTTTACCATAAAAAATAATCGCCACATGTAGAAAATATATTAGATAATTTTGCAAGTATATTGGTAATCATATTGCTAGTGAAATAATTCCTAGTTCGTGCTATTGCAATTCAGCTCAAGCCTCGATGAAAGCTAAGAAAAGTTTCGATAAAGTCTAGTTGAAGTATGACAATAGTCTAGGAATAATTTAGAAATAGTCTGCCTTTAATATGTTTTACATTGCTTTCAGAAATTTACATTTACAAAATATTTTTTATAATATATTAATATATTCTGATTTTATCGGTTGAATTACATTAATTAGCGTTATTTCGACATTAACGATCAAAATTATGAGAAATCATAGATTTCTGGCGTGCATCATAATATTCATTCGTTAAGTTACGGGCATGATAATTCTCCACTTTGTAATGATGCACGATTATTATCGCAATTAATTAATTCTACGATACGATGTTCATTGATGAGCACATTGGTAAAATATCGCAATATATCTATTGTATCAAAATAATTAAAAGTTTAATAACGGTGTATTGGAAATGGAAGCAAGGACAAGGAAAATAGTTGAACAGATTAAAAAAATTGATTCGGATAAAAATAAATAAAAACCGGGGCCTTGTATGACTTCCGCGCGCGACAGATTATCCTTTTAAAACACAATGCCACCACGAGCGCTCTCCGACATTCGCGCTCATCAAATTCTGTACTAGCAGAGTTTGCCCGCCGCGGACTCGTACTCCGCATGGATAGTCCAGGCTAATTAGACTTTAAAAATAAACGTTAAGGAACAGTTTTTCTGCAATATATTCTTGGAGAGGGTATCAGGATATTATGGTATATGAATGTGGTCACGATTTCGGTCTCGGTCATTGCTCAAATAATGAATGAATATACGAAAAACCGGTTTTTTGCTGATAACTATTAAATAGTTAAGAATAGCGAAAAATAATAAAAAAAAACATTTTTATATTACATATTACTAATCCCTACAAAATGAGCCTAATTGGATTCAATTTCAATAATTTGTTTACTTGCAAAATGTAAAATATCGCCATTTTTAGCGTTTTTTAACATATTGTATAATCAAGTTATTTTTTCTCTAAAAAAATCGTAATGCGGTTTTTATTCAAGGTCTTTAGGTACTTTATAAGTGGTAAAAATTTCAGTTTTCAATATTAATAATTTTTCGTGTAATTCTATTTATTCATTAAAAAGATCGCTTACAAAAATCTAATTTCCCCAACCTGCAGGCATCGTAGAGTTGCACTATAATGTACAATAAAGGAAATTTAGAAATTGTAAATGTCAATTGTTTAAAAATCACTTAAAACATTAAGTTGTTTTAATAATTAGTATTGAGTGAGAAATTTTTTTAGTTGAATGTATAAATAAATTATCTGATTATGATGATTTTTTAGGCATTTTAAACCGAGATTTATTGTTCTACGATGCTCTAAAGCTAAGATAATTTTTTGTTAATCATTACTGTGACTTTGTTTATTAATATTTATTTATTAATATTTAGGGCTGAAATTTACATGAACTATAGAACAAGCTTTAAACTATCGAAATTGAAAAAAAGACAGCAATAAACTACAGTATTTCAATCAAGTTATTAATAAAAGCGGTAGTGCATTCTTTTTTACAACCGACGCATAGTAAAAAGTTGGGAGCGCATGCGCAGTACGTGTTTCGGACGTGCGACAGAATTTGCGCTGCCTGTCAAGAGACTCTTATATTTGGAAAAGCGAAAAAGTTTGGTGATATCTCGGGATATAATGATTCTTCTTTTTATTTTGATATAGCATAAAAAATATTCACAACTATCTGGTTTAATTTCTACATAAATTTATTATTTAGAACTATAATAATAATCATTATATTTCGAATTCACTATAAAGTCATAAGTATAGATACTAGTAATAAATAAATAATAATGTTGTATAACACAATTATCGCCTGAAAAATAGTGCCTATGGTAGTCATTCATGTAACGTCAAAAAATATACATATATGTATATCTTTTGTAAATGTCGAAAAGCGAGTAATTATCTATTTGTTACTATTAATTTTATTTATTCATCAATTTTTATCTTCATATATTAATAAATAATATAGCGTATATATTAATAAGTAATATAATAGTTATAAGCAAAAAACCGGTTTTTCGTATATTCATTCATTATTTAAACAATGACCGAAACCAAAATCGTGGCCACAATCATATACCATGATATTCTGATACCCTCCCCAAATTGTCACTTCCTGGACACGATGTTTAGGTGCTCAGGGAGACCTCCTGGTAAAATTTGGGTTATTGCGTTATAAGTGGGATGAAACTTAATATAATATAGGATAGGATTATTTTTATACCAAAATTCTTTATTTGTTCCGAAATAATTTAAAATTATTAATAATAATTTTTTTTGGAACTATTTGTTATTTCCAAAGTAATTATTAATTCTTAGTAGTGCGTTAATACCGGATCCATTTGTTATGTCTCAGATACTCGTGGTTGAACGCAAATAAATATGCCTATCACTTATCCAAGATTCGAACCTAGTCAATATTTAAGAAGCTATGGGTATACGATTTTGAGACATGAAGTACTGTTAGAGGGCAGGAAAAGCTCTTTCCACACTGATGTAAAATAATTAAAAATAGTGAAATACTTACTTTTATATACTTTTCCTTGAAATTCTCTGATTCTGTAGACTTCAGGAGTAAATAATTAAGACTTTGATTATATTTTTTTATAAAATCTTGTTAACTATTATTTTCTCAAGTTGTATTTGAACAATATATTTTAATCATAACTTTTATTACTGACAATTAATTTGCTCGAGAGACGAGCTGACGCGTGATTCGAACTGTCTAATTGTAGGTCAACAACTTAAATTTATTGTAAAAGAATATTTCTAAATTAAAAATTTATCTACAATTTTTAGTCGAATATTACAGTGTCTTGATCATTCTGATCAGAGCATATTAAAGTACATCTCTTAACCTTTAGTTTGGATTAGAATTTGACCCCATACGATTTTTTGGCAATCTTTTAGCATTTTAAAAACTTTATTAAGGAAAATTTGATAATTTCGATCCACTTTACGACTGAGACAGTAGTGTAGAATGACTAGACTTCATAAATCGATATCTCAGGTTGAAAAAGCTATAATCACGGGGTTGGTTTTTTGTTGATTCTGATCTAATCGGAAGGGAAATTTCGTTTTCGAGCGAAACGAATAGTACCACCGTCAAGGAGATAGTCGATTGGGTTTATCGTGTTTGTGTGTGTATAGATCTGTGCGAAACTTTCCCCATACATTCGCAATATTTCAGCTGCACTAGAGCCAAACTTCTCGCAGACTTTGGCCACACTCGAATTCGACTTTGACGTAAGACCCATTAAAACACTGTAAACATTCTAAATTAAAATTTGTTTTATCTAAAGAACTTTATTCCTGCTAGTGCTACAAACTCTTCTTGGATACAGAGCGATTTATTATCGCTTTTTAATCTTGGATTTTCGGGCAGGACTCATTTATAGTACATTACACACCAAGGGAATAAAGTGGGCAATGTATTGAGTAGATGGGAACGCATAGACAGTCCTAGAGGATGGTGACAGTAGAAAAACGAACCTTGCTGTCGCGGTTACTAGAAGTGATAGGATTCTTGCCTTAGGCAACGGTGAGTAAATACAATTTACGCTCAGTATGGTGAAAAATAATGTAAAGTTGTTTAAGCAAATTTAGAAACTAATTTGCCTTACAAAACTTTTTATTCGTGCAATTCCTACAGAATCTTGTTGGATACAGTTTGATTTTTGATGAATTTATTATAGTATTTGCGAACTATTCCAAATATGTTTTAAATACCTCATTAAGGGGGTAAGAGTGTGTTAGATTTTCAAAATTCTGGGGTTTTGGGGCACACTAATTACGAATTTGATATCATAATTCATAAATTACGAAATAACCATAAACTATTCCTAAAATGAGGGCAAACTACACTTTTGGTCGCGAAAATAAAGTTTCTATACGATGTATTAATATAGTTTTCCAATTTATTTTTCAATATGTTTCCAATATACTGCCAATATGTTTCTAATAAACAATAATGCGTCTTCATTACTTTATAATAAATAGAAAGAATATAAGAAAATCACTTTTAAAAACTATTTTAGACTTTCCGAAATAATTATTAAGTCTTAAACTGAGTAAATTGTAATTGTAGTGAAAAAATTTTTTTCGAGTACGTACGCATTCACAGTGCGGACGTCGGACAGCGTCCGCGGCGGACAAACTCCGCGAATGCAGATTATAATAAGCGCGGACGTCGGAGAGCGCCCCAGTTTTAATTTATTTTAAACAAAATGTAATTTTTGAACACGTTTATCTATTTTCCTCGACCTTGCTTCCGATTTTAATACAACATTATTAAAATTTTAATAAAATATAATTATAAAGATATATTTGCAGTTTAATTTATTTATTTTCACCGCTTATTAAATTATTTAAATAATGCATCATCGTATATTTTATCCATGTGATCAATAACACAGCCCCACAAAAAGAGTCAAAGTCCCAACGACCGGACCATGGTACCTATATGTAATTTAGGTGGCTAATTTCGAATCCGGGGTCAGTTTGCCCCCATCAGGTCGTGTTCAAGGTTAATTGAAGGTTAAAATATCAAAATTCAATAAAAATAGGCTAAAACCATCGTATCTAGCGGTTTTTGGGGTCGCTGATTCCAAACCCAAGGTTACTTAAAACCAATAACCTGAAGACCAAGGTCATTTGAAGGTCAAATCATTGAAATTCGTTAAAAAAGGCTACAATCATTGTATTTTGAGTTTTTTTGGTCGCTACATCCAAATCCGAGGTAATTACAACCCAATCAGGTTATGGTCATGGTCAGTTGAAGGTCACAGTCGTAAATAGAGTAATAAAATTAGTCATTTAGTAGGACAGTGCAAAAAAAGCAACAAAATATCCATAAAAATTGCAAGCCCGCTACTCCTTTCTATGGTAACGAACTATTTTATTGTCAAACGATCTACGAAGTGGATTACGCTTCCGTTTTTTCGAGGTTGTTGGCAGATCTCTTTTCAACGACCAACAGCGAACATATTTATGTCCCATCTTCTTCGATATCTGCGCTCCATTTCCTTGATATCTTGGTGAAATGTCTCACCCTGTTCTTTGCTGTAATCACCTAGGTTTTCTGGAAACTCGTCTACATGGGAATATAAAAAGTTGTAATTTTAGATTCATTAAGCAGCCTTGATTTTTGTAACTATTTACTAAATCTAGTACTATTTGTTTGTAATTCAGGCTCTTATGATTTCCAAGAAAATTCTTAATTACGTTCTTGAAACATAACCATGCTTCTTTCTTCGCATGATTCATTTTCGTAACGTAAATTTCATTATTTATCATCTTACGAATCTGAGGGCGATCCAAAATTCCTTGATTTACTTTAGCATTACTTAATTTGGAAAACTGATTTCGCAGATACTTAAAGCAGCTACCATCTTTATCTACAGATTTTACCCACTGTTTCATAAGTCCCAATTTAATGTGCAAAGGTGGTATTAGATCTTCCGATGGATCAACCAATGGCTTTTCTTTTATATTCTTAGAACCCGGTTCGAACGTTTTTTCTTGGAGACCAGACACTCTTTATGTAATGATTCTTCATATCCCTACTATCCCATTCACATAAATAGCAAGGATATTTTGTAAATCCCGATTGTTGGCCTAGTGGTATTGTTAGGATTTTAAGATCCTCACATATTTGCCATTTATGATCATTGTATTTTATTCGGTTCAATATTACTTCGATGTTATAGTATTCTTCATCCAGTATTACCGAATATATAATACTCTTCGACGAATCGATGAACAATCTCCACTCATTGGGTTTGTAACATCCATGTTTAAAATGATTCATTAACCCAACTATATCTTTGCAGTACACTAAGGAAAATTCTTTATAATTAGCGAAGTAATCTCGATATTCCTTATCTCTATCCTGGTAGTTAGAAACTTTAAAGTTTTCAACTTCATTTGTATTATGTTTCAGTCATGAAGCCAAGTACTACATCTTATTCAGGTACTCTCTCCATTTCTTTTTCTAAAATTTCATCTTTATTATATCTTTCCATATTTTGCTCACTCACCATAATTTTACTTGCGAAGTTACCAAGTGAATCATCCCTTTTATCAATTGGTGATTCATAAACAGGTCTCGTAACAGTTTTAACGTTATCGCAATTAATTTCCGACTTGTTTCTACTATTAAAACCGAGTAAATTCGTATTACAAAAATAACAATCTGCTTTTTTACTAGGTTCTTTTTATATTGTAAGAATATTCAGTTTTACTTTAATTTTATAACTTTCGTAGTTTCATAAATTCGTCAATTTTCATGTTTAAGTCAAACATTTACTTTAATATCTTGATTGATTTTTCTAATACTCCGAGGAATCTCATACTTACTACAAATGGACATGGGTATGCTGTTGTTTGTTTGTTTCCCAGGGTACCTCCACGTAGTGACGGTGGAAAAGTCTATTGTTTTTCTTTTTTCGACGGCTGAATCCCTGGATGAAGGCTTCAACATCGTCATGGCATACAAAAGGCAAAATGTTACGATGCAGGGACTCGGAATCCCAGTATCGGCGGCTGGTCAGGACGAGCAAGCGGGTCCACAGTCGTCTTCATCATGCAACCGCAGCTCTTCGTTAGTGGGAAACTTGGCTTTCGAAGAGTATAATGCTACAAGAATTTATCACTTGAATTCTGGTAACCAAGCATACAGTATATCTGCATCAGTATATATACCGTATATAAATGGCAAATATGTGGGGATCTTAAAATCCTAACAATTCTACTAGACCAACAATCGGGATTTACAAAATATTCTTGCTATTTATGTGAATGGGATAGTAGGGATAGGAAGAATCATTACATAAAGAGTGTCTGGTCTCCAAGAAAAAACGTTCGAACCGGGTTCTAAGAATATAAAAGAAAAGCCATTGGTTGATCCATCGGAAGATCTAATACCACCTTTGCACATTAAATTGGGACTTATGAAACAGTGGGTAAAATATTTAGACAAAGATGGTACCTGCTTTAAGTATCTGCGAAATCAGTATTCCAAATTAAGTAATGCTAAAGTAAATGAAGGAATTTTCGATGGCCCTCAGATTTGTAAGATAATAAATAATGAAATTTATGTTACGAAAATGAATCATAAAATATAATAAAATTCATTTTTAAATTTTGACTCTAAATCGTCCGTGCATGTATTTATTATAAGTATTCTATAAATTTTAATCGGTATTTCCGAACTAATTTGTGTTGCTCAATATTTTTTCAAATATTGCACAAAACCCTCTTTTATTCATTTTTCTCAAATCACTTCTTTATTTTTAGTCCAATACATATATACTATAAATGTTATAGGAAATATGTGTCTAAATTTTTATAATATTTTTTGCAGAAAATTATTATAATTTATATTATTATATATTGTTCCGGAAAGATCATAAAAATTTACACATACATACACATACATTCGTGCCTGTCGCGCCCTACCGAAAATTTTACAAATTAAGCAGATAGACGCGAGCTTCGACCACCGTCGGACACATTCAACACGCTATTAAAGTAAACACTTACCATCAATAACAACATTCAATTAATTATAATTAAGATTTACCAACGGAAATAACATCGTATTGCCTAATTAAGGCACCTCTTTTTATTATATATTTTGTAAATAGTGTAAAAATAAAGTGTGTTTAAATCAAGAATACATTCTATGCGTGCAGTGTGTGTAGAAATTTATTCGCCGACCTCCTTAAGTGCAATCCCATATATATATATATATATAAAATTTCATAATTTATATTATTAAAGATTAACTTCTTAGAGAAACACGAAGTCTTAAGTCTACTATATATGGTATGTATCAGTTAATTATATTTTAGAGACATTCGTTTAAAGATTAAAAGTTTGTGGACTCTCGAAACAAATAATTTGAAAGTTTCACTTGAAAAGTTGTATAAAATTGTTACATGAAAAATAATAAACTCTCAATTTTGCAACGTAAATTGATTATAGATTACTTTCTATATTATTATTATTATATCATATTTATTGCAATTGAATTAATCGAGGTTATGTAGTTATATATAAGAAGAGTGACAATTTAGGGACTATACAACTTTGAATTGAATTATTTTTGTTGAATTCAGCAGATGTAACCAATTCGTTGAATTTAGACTAGTTAAATGAATAAAAATCGACCGGTGGTCTCAGAATTTTGATACATGCAATATTTCAAAATATAAAAAATTATTTTTTGAGAAAATAACATTTTTGCAAAATATTTGGTATCTTATCATTCAGTAGATTAAATTAAGTTAAGCTGGATCACTACCGTGTAGATTCAATTATTAACAATTAAGTACCAAGACCGCTGGTGTAAGTTATGCCCTAAAATACATGAAAATAAGTGATTTTATGAAGTTTATGAGGTATAACCTACACCAGCAGTCTTGGACAATAATCTAACCACCGCCATTCGAAAGCTCTCGAAAAATGTGATCTTTTGAGCGGTGATAGATCAAAATCGATTGTGGGTGGTCGCCTTTTTTTGATATTCAATATTTCCGGGTGTCCTATCTCTTCGAGATTATAAAATTAAGAATTGTAACCCAGGTAGATAAGTTGTAAAGATTATTTTGAACAAAAGTTGTTTGTAATGTTTTTTCAAAAAAATCAATAGATTTTTAGATAAATGGTTTAAAAAATAGCAATTTTTCTAAAAAATTGAAAAATTTCCATTTTTCATGGTGTAATAACTCTTAGGCAAATTATTTTTAACACCTAAAATTTTTTTTCTATTTATTGGAAGATATTTCCAGCCTGTTCTCAAATTTTGGAGCGATTTAAAATTTTCATCGTACCACTTGACGTGAAATAGCCGATATATATATATATTTCCAATTTAATTATTTAAAAATGTAAGAATAATGTTATAATGAATACGGAATTTTTATTGAGTAGCAGGGAATATATTTAGAAAAATAATTTAACAGATTAAAACTTGTACGTTTTTAGTTGTGCAACCTTTTTCCCGCGCGTAAGATGTACTTTCAAGTATTTTGTATTTATATATCTAAGTATGTGCTTTATAGACTACAAAATAAACTTAAATAGTACCAACAGAATGGCTTAATAAATACTAAACTCATAAGAGAAATTCGATAAATTTAAACAATCAGAATTTTTTTTAAAAAGGATTTTAATCTATATTTTAGAAGCACAGTAATTATCGCATCATTTTATGCCAATCCGTCATTCCTTATAGTTAACCTAAACCACCGTGTTTATTATTGAGGCCAGTTTTTATTAACGCACTAGTATAGATTTACAAAATTTATACAGTGTAAAATTTTTATTTGGATAAGAAGAGAAAATACTTATGCCAGATTTCTGCTAGAATTCCGCTAGAATTTCGTAATACTTTTCCCAGCTCTTAGCAAAAGTTTCACCAGACTTTTGCCACACTTTCGTCAGACTTTCGTAATACTTTTTCAAGATTTTAGCAAGACTTCCACCAGGCTTTTTCCATACTTACACTAGACTTTTGCAATACTTTCTGTGGTAAATATATAATTATAAAGACTTCTCAACATACTTCTTGAATGACATTTTATGAAACTATCATACATACTTATCTGTTTAATTTTAGGAGACTTTTAAAATACCTGCTGAAATAGTTTCTAGGATACTTTTTGCGAAACACTTTACTATATTCTTTATGATCCTTTTTTAATAATTTTCACATACATTTTAGTGCGAGATACTTTTTAAAGGATATTTTTTAGGAGCCCAATATATTGGCAATATATATATGGAAGATTTCATATGAAGTGAACCAGTTAAAAAATAGAATTTTCTTATAATGTATGGAATCGGTAAAATAAAACTAATTGAATTATAGTGTAGCTAAATTTTTAGAACTGAATTTCAATTAGTACCAGAGCTGTAAATCAACTGAATTTTTTTGAAAAAATAAATTACTTTTTGACCATTTTCATCATTTAGTAACTAAATCTAACAAGTTTTTCTTATATACATTAAATTTGAAAAAGTTTATAAATTTCAGGAAGAATCTATTGAAATATTTCATTTATATTAGTTTAAAACATTGATTATAATTATAATTAATATAAACCTTTATACTCGAAAAAAGGGTTGTACGATCAAAAATTTTTATCCATTCAAAAAACTAATCGATGATTAATTACCTTCGAAATGATGCAATGTTTGAATGCGGCAGAGCAAAAAACAGAATAACCGTATACTTGCATTCAAATAATAGGGCATTGTTATTGCTCAATAACACTAAAATATATTGTTCGTCACTGATACTTTTCAATCATTAAGAGGGTTCCATACTCAACTTTTGATGATTAATTAATAAAAAAATAGAACCGCATTTGAAAAAAATAAGAGAAAAAGCGCCTTCGTTTATTGACAATGTAACTGTGTGCTGAATTTTAGATTAAAATATTATTGCGTTTTCGAGAAAAGTCTTACCAAAAATATCAAATTTTTTCACCTCGTTGAGGTTAGGTTCACATTTTTGGTAAAACTTTTCTCAAAAACGCAATATAATTTTAATCTGAATTTCGACAAACAGTTATATTATCAATAAATGAAGGCACCTCTTCTCTTATTTTTTCACATACTGTTTTATTTACAAATTTATTACTAATAATCGCGATTGCCGATGAGGTAGGGAAGATAAATATTGACTATGGCACCCGTTAAGCTGCTTACAAACACAAAACTCTAAGTATAAGCATTTATACATGCTATATAATTAAATAAATACCTAAAACTTTTTATATACTTTAGTACTTACATACTATATATTATAGTATATATTATATATAATTGTACTTATATATTATATATAAGACTTACCATTGTCTTCAAAAAGTTCAGATGTATTTTATTATTCATCCTGGGAAGCCAATAATATACTCTTTTTCCTGGCACTTCCTACCGTTTATCCCCCTGGGGACTTTAACGGTGTCCACCTACCACCTATGTGTGGGTGCTTTTATCCGTCCCTTAAAAACCCCACCATCTCGCATTCGCCTGGGGTTATGCCCGTGGATGAGGGAAACCTGTGAAGCAGGGAAAACCTTACCCGAGATGGCCGGTGTATTTGAAACATTCTTTTTGGGTGTCATAGTCACATTGCGTAGGCCTTGACACCGAAACTGAATGTTTCACACCTCCCGCTCACGTTGTGAAGTGTGGAAAAACACCTAACCGATCCCGAAAGCCGCACAAGAATGGTGTCACCCATCCAAGTACGAACCGCACTCACAAGGAGAGGTCACACCCTCTGGAAAACGGATCCTTACCAAACTCTAGAATATAATTTCTATTATAAAATCATGCAGAAAGCCGGAGTTTTAGTGTCCAATGGCCATTTTTACGATAGATATAAGCAAATAATGAAAAATCTCGCCGAAAAAACCGTTGAGTTTAAACGCTTATAACTCGGAAACAATTAAAGATGTACGATTAAACTAAATTTTAAAAGAAAGCTGAGGTCGAGTAGATACGTTTTGAAAAAAAGGAAGCTCAAATATTTTAATATGGTCAAAAGTTATGGGAGAAATAAGAATTAGCCAAAATTTTATCGAAAATTTAAAGTTACAATTTAATGATTTTTTTAGCCCAAAATTTCGTCTAATTCTTATTTCTCCTATAACTTTCGACCATATTAAAATATTTGAGCTTCCTTTTTTTCAAAACGTATCTATTCGACCTCAGCTTTCTTTTAAAATTTAGTTTATACGTATATCTTTAATTGTTTCTGAGTTATAAGCGTTCAAACTCAACGGTTTTTTCGGCGAGATTTTTCATTATTTGCTTATATCTATCGTAAAAATGGGCATTGGACACTAAAACTCCGGCTTTCTGCATGATTTTATAGTAGAAATTATATCCTAGAGTTAGGTAAGGATCCGTTTTCCAGAGGGTGTGACCTCTCCTTGTCAGTGCTACTTAACTTTCGTGATCGGCCGAGGTGCGTCTCCGCCACTCCGCGACCGCGTCGGTTTGGAAGCCAATAATATATTTGTTTTATATAAAAAGTTTCAAGTATTTATCCAATTATTTAACAGGTATAAGATTGCAAAGTATCAGTGACTAACAAGAAGCACTATATTTTAGTGTTGTTGAGGAATAACTATGCCCTATTGTTTGAATAACCCAGCCCTGTTGGGGTTCATTCGCAGCGAAATCTACTCGCTGCGGGTAAACCTTAGCAAGCCGGTCCCAAGCCCGGAAGTCACTGGAAACAGTGTAATTGGGGAGGGATAGAAGAGTAACATCTCTTTAAAACCGTGGCCTTCCTGGCCCGGAAGGGAATTCCATGTAAGGGCTCCTGTTCAGGATACGGAACAGCACACAATACATCGCTTACACACACACACACACACACACACACACACACACACACACACACACACACGTCTTACTGGTGGAGCCTCAGTGCAGTATGAATGGGAGGTCTATAAACGACTCTTTCCATGCGCATGAAAGCGGCAGCTCTATAAACGGGCTTGGCCGGTGAAAGAGGAGATCCCTGTAAACGGGTATGCTCCGCGCGGGTGATGTATGGTCACACTGGGATTTTATCTGTGAGCATTACACCTATACCTATACACTCTACATGACACAAACAAACATTTACACGCACACAGACATCTTCTCAAACTGGGGCTCTCGAAGGGTGTTTCTTCCTCGTAGCAAGACTGCTCAAGCGGACGGGTAGGGTACCCATAAAGGCACCCTAGGATAAACTAGGTTGAGACACTCCTAGGCCGCTGAATAGTACAGGGGCCCGGGCCTGCCTAACTAGCAAAGCCTGGCTGCCCTTCAGTCAGTGTATAATCTTGCCAGGAGTAGTAGTGCTAGATAGTGACCGGATGGGACCATACTGCTTCGGGTGGGGGGCATTCCTATAGTAGGATCAAAGTGGGTCGCTGCACGTTTGTAAGGGCTGTTCGGATGTCGCGGGGGAGCACCTGTAGGGAGCCACAGACATAAACATTTAACATTTAACACATTAAACCCCCAAAAATCCCATGATCATGTTTTTTACCCAAAAAGCAATGGGTTATTCGGATGCTAGCCCAAAAGTGTCAACAATCTCTGGAGATAACCCAACTCTCAACTCAACCAACTCTCTGGTGGCACCCTCGGTATTACCAGTAGTTGGAGCAAATGTAGGTGAGCAGGCGGCGTCCAGTGGGATGTCTGCTTACCAAACAATTAATAGAAAGAATCCTGATGAGCCATTGACGGTGTCCAATCCAAAACAGGGAACTGGAATGCCAATGGATACCAATGAAGGAGAAAGCGGGACGAGCGGACGCTATACGGAGAAAAATCGCAGGCGGAAGCTCAGAAAGCAAGAAATGCGAGCCCAAAACGCGGGGAGATCTCCCTCAACGCCCCTTATGAGGAAGAGGGGGAAGGACACGCTGCCGGAGGACTTGCGGACACAAAAACTACAAAAGAATAAGCCGGAACAAGTGAGTAACACTCAAAGCACTGAAAGTTAAAGTGTAGAGTGGGACTCACTATAGCACAAAGAACGAACCCTCTGTCGAGGGTCGTGACGGCGGCAGAATATCCTGAGGTACTTCTTACCACAGGACAGTTTAAAGACTTCAGGAACGCCCTGGAGGAGGAGACAGATGTCCTTCCTCCTGAGCAACTGCCAAAGTTCGTCGCGTCCTTCTGCAGGGGGGAGTCTTTGTGATAATAGCGGAGGACCAACGGTCCGCGGAGTGGTTGGATGGGATCGTGCCCGGATTAAAATCTTGGCGGGGTCCTGCTCTGTCGGTCGGCGGAACGGAGGTGCTGCAGAGGCTGGTGAAGGCCAGTGCGTGGATACCGGGAACACCAAGATCCGCGGAGCTGGTTCTTCAGAGGCTGATGCGGTACAATCCGACGCTAAATACCGCAACATGGCGGGTTGTAAAATGTGATTAGGAGACTACCGATGGTGCTGCAGGAAAGGACAATTTTCTTTTGGTGCAGATGCCAGAGTCCCAAGCTAGAGCCCTTCAGATCCTTCTACTCGTTGGAGCGAGTTACTTTTAAAGTGCACGCAAAAGAGGCAGCAGTGCCGGGAAGCTCGAAATAATGACCTTCAAGGCGCTGCAAATCTCACAAATTAACTTGCATCACTGCAAAGACTCTTCTGCACTATTGCGTAAGGGTTTGGCAGAGATGCACACAGGCCTGTCACTGGTCCAAGAACCATGGACGGTGAGAGGAACAATTAAGGGCTTAGGGGGAAAGTGGCTTGTTTGTTACAGGGACATGCAAGCTGAGACGCCCAGAACGTGTATCATCACCAAGGGAGTAAATGTAACTCCGCTGATGGATTTCTGTACAAGGGACCTAACAGCGGTAAGAACAGAAACGGAGCATATTGGCAACATAGTCATTGCCTCAGCGTACTTTCCATATGATGGAGAAGTAAATTCACCCACGGAAGTTAAAAGGTTAAATACCTTCTGTGAGAGTAGGAACCTACCACTCCTTATAGGGTGTGACGCTAACTCACATCACATACTGTGGGGGAGCACAGACATCAATAAGACAGGGGAGGAACTGGTGAAATATCTAGCTACTACTAAACTAGATATTCTAAATACTGGTACAACGCCAACATTCTGCCACGAACTTAGAGCAGAAGTGTTGGATATAACGTTATGTACTGGAGAAATTACAAATAGGATCCAGAGGTGGCGGGTATCTGATGAACCGACGCTATCTAATCATGCCAAAATTGTCTTCATACTGGTGAGACCTGGAATAAATCCTAGAACATGGACCAGGAAACCTAGGAAGACAATTTGGATAACCTATAAAGAAGAAACAAGCAGCTCTCTAGCAAACTTTTCACAACATATAAGAAACTGGAAGGAGCTTGAAGAAGCTGCAGATAAACTAAAGAAAGAAATTATCTCAGCTTTTGAGAACAACTGCAGAATCACATTGGTGGATAAGCGAGATAAGACCTACTGGTGGAACAAGAACTTGGAGTATCTCAAGAAACAAGTAAGGAAAACCTTTAAGCTGGCCCAGAAAAGAGGTACAGCAGACGAATGGAATCATTATGCAAGTAATAGAGATAGCTATCGAGCATCAATTAGGAAGGCACAGGCAGAATCATGGGCCAACTTTTGCAGCGTCATAGAAAAAGGCTCACAGGCAGCTCGGTTTTACAAGATTTTGTCAAAAAATCCTGAAGCCATATTGGGGGCACTTAAACTGCCAAATGGTAAATACATCATCACAGATGAAGAAACGTTGCACCACCTGATCGAATCTTTCTACCCGGACTTCTCGAAGGAAGGGGAAGGGGCGATGGAAGTTCACGAGTCGAACGACTACAGAACGGGAGATCAGTATGCGGTGAACCAAACCGGATCATGCAGTGTGCTGGGGACCGAAATTGCCTCAGAGGACAAAATCAGGTGGGCCATCGGATCTTTTGGCCCGTATAAGTCGCCAGGACTGGATGGTATCTACCCGGCACTGTTACAGAGGGCGGGAGAGTGTATTATCCGTCCAATGACTAGGCTTATTACGGCAAGTCTAAAAATATGTTATATTCCAGAAAGTTGGAAGGGAACGAGAGTGACGTTTATTCCAAAAGCAGGTAAGGGGAGCTATAGCTCTCCTAAAGACTTCAGACCTATAAGTCTCACATTGTTTATGCTCAAGACAATGGAAAGGCTTATAGATAGATATATTAAAGATAAACCTTTAAGAGAACGACCACTTCATAGGGATCAGTATGCGTACAGGGCAGGGCACTCCACGGAGATTGCCCTGTGCATTGACATTCTAGAATGGAAAATGCGCAATTAAATTTTTGGGCATAGAAGTTTCTCGAAAATAATATGTTGGCGTTATATTCTTAGGCATAGTACGTGAACTCGAGAGGCTCATTACTCGGCGTGAGTCTCGCCTCTACAAAGTGGTTTTGGGATATTCCTGATTCAATCGACAACAGGACATATACATGCAAAAGTAAATAACCTCAAGTTGAAGAATTAATTATGTTCGATTTATTAAATAAAATCAAAGTTACAACTAAAGTAGGTTACAAAGGGATGTAATAAGGTGTGCGTTTCTGAATAGTGTCTCGTATGAAGTCGCGCCGATCCCTCGGCGGGATCGCTTTAAGCTAAATCACGAGGGAAGCTTAACGAGATTTACTCCTTTGAGTATTAGAGTGAGAGAGATGGGAGTCGCCGGCCGAGTCGTCCCTTCTCCCTCGCTCTCGATTTTCGAACGCGTTGCCCGCTGGCAACGGTGATCCGTTCGCGATCACACTGTATTGAAGTATGGGATTTTATCCCGACTTACGCTTGATGTGGCGTCCTTACAATGTCCTGGACGCCAACTACGCCTTAGGCCTCCTAGCCGTTTGTCGGGCAGGTAGCCTTCTCGTCGAGGCAAGGACCGAGGAAAAACACAGGAGGAGAGACGGCGGAGCACGTCGCGCACCGTCTCTTTCGTGGCACGATTCCCACACGAACCACTACGTCGAGCCCCGCTTCCTTGGGCTCGCTGCGTTTCCTCTCGTCTACGGCGATAGCACGCATACCCAGGGAAACGTACCGATTCTCGATCGCTCGTCTGCGTCGCGGTAGTTTCCTCACACGTATATTCTATTCGCTCGTAGCACAACCTAGCTAAACCGTAGCGTTGACCGTCCTTCGCTGTACTCAATTTTCCGTGGGCCATCTAGAGGTCCTCTCTCCCTCCCTTACGCACGGATCGTTGTTCGTTCGCCGCGCCGTTTCCGAGAAAAGTTATATTGAATACTCGCGTTTACTAAACGATATTAATTTAATTCAAAACATCTTTTAATAATTAATACCGTTACAATGTTTAATTTATTTTAACGATTAATTATATTTTATGTAATTTAATAATGTTTTTCTTTGCAATTACATATTTTTGTACATGATTAAATTAATTAATAATTAATTCATTTTTATATTTATCCAATTATCTAACAAAATTTAATTTGCGAAATATATAATTATTTTGAATAATTAAGTAAATTAGTTATCAGTTTTTAAAAATAATTGATTATATTTAAAATGATTTTTTTTGTTTGTAACGTATTTAGAAAAGTTAGAAATAATTGTTGCAAAATCTACTACGTAGTTTGATAACAAATAAAAGTATGTATTACATTTTAATTTGCACAAGATACTTAAATTGATTTGAAAACATTATGTAATATAAATAAATTATTAAAATAATATTCTATATAAAAATTTTAGATTTCTTTGAAATATAATTTTTAAATACTGTTTCTAGTAATTAATATTAAATTTTTTTTATTGAATATTTATGTACAGATATAAAGTACTATCTTTTTAAACATTTATTTATAATAATCTGCGTAAATATATAAAAAATAATGTAGCGTTCATATTGTAAAAAAGTAATTTAAGTTTAAACGATACATTTTAGCAAGTTAATTCGAACAAAATAATTTAGAGTGGCATAATTTTGATCTATATAGTTATGATTGCTAGATAATGATCTATATTTTATGATAATTAAATAGCTACTTGTAGGTTTAAACAATTAAAATTGATTTCTTTTTATAAGTGTTTATATGTGTAATTTTGGTACGTAAATATATATATATATATATATATTGTAACGGGGTACGGACTGAATATAAGGAATAAAAAAATCAACGAAGGTATCGGGGCGCGAACCCACGATCCCGGGAGCGCGAGGCAGAAGCCTCACCACTGCGCTACCATTCGCAATTATCCCGGCTAGTCGACTTGGTCCTATCGACGAACGTCGCCGATAATTCAGGGACCTAACCTGTGCCGACACTCGAAAATCCGTACGCGTTATATCCCCCACCCAAACGCGACCTACGCCCTCGGGGAGCCGTTTGATCACTTCGATCACCTGGGCTAGAGAGGCGAAGGTTGTCGCTGCTCGACCGGTGTCAAGAAGACCGTTTTCTGAGCACCGGGACTGTGGTGGTGGGGATGGGAGTTTATGACCGACTTCGGTCGAGAATTAGCCAGGCGAAGATAAATTTCTACGTCTCTTCTGGCAAGTGGGTTTTTGAGTTCGGCGCCATTTGCATTTCGGAGCAAGCTTAGCCGAGATACCTTGTGCGCTGGACGAGAGGATGCGGTTGCGTTTCCACACCAGATCTCCTACCTCGAATTCCGCTGGCCTTCGTCGTGAGTTGAAGATTTCGGCTTGCCGGGCCTTACTGGCAGCCGACTGACGATTTGCGTTCTCGTGCAGTCTTGGCAACTGTTTGATTTTGTCGTTCCAATCCTGCAGTCTACGGAACTCAAACTGTTGCTGGGCAAGCCGGTCTTGCTCTCGACGAGCTGTACTAGGCGCCTCGAATTGGCGACCATAGTTCAGCATAGCCGGGCTCCATCCAGTAGAACTTTGCACCGCTGTGTTTAGTGCAAAGACTAACTCTAGCAGCTTGTCGTCCCAGTCGCTGTGCTTATCCTGGATATACGACGCTACCATTGTCTTAAGGGTCCGATTGGCCCTGTCGACAGGATTGGCCTGTGCGTGATAAGGGGGTGTCGTCGAATGATACACTCCCTTAGATTCGAGGTATTCGTCTACGAGTTTATTTTTAAACTCGGTCCCGTTGTCCGAATGAAATACTTCCGGGGTGCCGAACCGGTTGACCACTCGTTCGTGAAGCTCGCGGACTATCGTCTTTGCGTTAGCTTTTCTTATCGGGATTGCTTCAATCCAGCGCGTGAATAAATCCTGGAATACTAAGATGTATTCGTATCCTCGGCTAGAGCGTGGAAGCGGGCCGGTGATATCTCCTGATACCACCTGCCATGGTCTGTCCGATTGACGGTGATCCATTAACCCTGAAGGAGCACGTGCCGATAGAGGTATAGATTTCCTCCAACTATTTTCCAGTCGGGGAAATCACGGGGTCTGTCGGAAACGTTCTTGATCCAGTCTAGGTACCAAGGATCTTCAGTAGTTTGAGCCCACGACATTGAAGCTACTGTAGGCTCGTCGTCTTCATACATGCGAGATAGGGCATCGGGAACGTGATGCAGAGCTCCTTTTCTGTGCTCGACGACAAAGTCATGAGCTTGAAGCTCTAGAGCCCATCTCGCTAATCGGCTGGTCGGATTTCTCATATTACACAACCAGCTAAGACTACTGTGATCCGTATCACTTTGAAGTGGTACCCTTCGATGTAAGGTCTGAACCTATTAATAGCCCAGACCACGGCTATAATTCCTCTCGGGTGCTGTGAGAATGCGACTGGCAAACTCAATGACTCTTTCCTCTCCGTCTATCTCTTAGACGAGCACGGCTCCTATGCCGGTATCGCTCGCGTCCGTGTGCAGGCTAAACAGTCCATCTGCACTGGCTCGACCTTACTTTGCTGGCACACTTGACATCGCCTGACGTAATCCGCAACTTCTGCGTAAAACCGTGGCCAATAATAGTTTTGGGCCACGCGGGCGAATGTCTTTTCCCTTCCGAGATGGCCAGCTGAGGTATTGTCGTGACACTCTCTCAGAATAGAGTGACGATTATCTACGGGTACGACCAGCTTCCATGAATGCTCGTCATCCATCACTTCCTCTAACTCCTTGTCGGGGCGATAGAGGTATAGATTTCCTCCAACTATTTTCCAGTCGGGGAAATCACGGGGTCTGTCGGAAACGTTCTTGATCCAGTCTAGGTACCAAGGATCTTCAGTAGTTTGAGCCCACGACATTGAAGCTACTGTAGGCTCGTCGTCTTCATACATGCGAGATAGGGCATCGGGAACGTGATGCAGAGCTCCTTTTCTGTGCTCGACGACAAAGTCATGAGCTTGAAGCTCTAGAGCCCATCTCGCTAATCGGCTGGTCGGATTTCTCATATTACACAACCAGCTAAGACTACTGTGATCCGTATCACTTTGAAGTGGTACCCTTCGATGTAAGGTCTGAACCTATTAATAGCCCAGACCACGGCTATAATTCCTCTCGGGTGCTGTGAGAATGCGACTGGCAAACTCAATGACTCTTTCCTCTCCGTCTATCTCTTAGACGAGCACGGCTCCTATGCCGGTATCGCTCGCGTCCGTGTGCAGGCTAAACAGTCCATCTGCACTGGGACGTTGAAGAACTGGAGCAATCATGATCAGGGCCTTCAGCTGCTGAAAGGCTTGTTCCTGTTCATCTAACCACTCGTACCCTTGGTTCTTCTTTGTGAGACGGGTAAGCGGCTCGGCAATCGTGGTGTAATCCGGCATAAAACGACGATACCACGACGCCATGCCGAGGAATCGTCGAAGCTGTTTGAGGTTCTTGGGAGCCGGATAAACCCTTATAGGCTCTGTCTTGGCTGTTGACCAGCACGCCAAGATATCTCACCTCATCTTGACAAAAGACACACTTGTCTTTATTTACTGTCAAGTTAGCTTCGGTCAGTCTTTTCAGCACCATCTCGAGATACTGCTCGTGCCCTTCAAATGTCTCGGTGACTATAATAATGTCATCGAGGTAAGAAAAGGCATTGGGCTCGAGATCAGGACCAACAACTTGGTCAATCATGCGTTGGAAGGTCGCGCCGGCGTATGCCAATCCGTATGGCATCCGCTTAAACTGATACAGTCCCATCCCCGGGACTGTGACAGCCGTATAAGGACGCGATTCCTTCTGGAGAGGTATTTGATGGTATGCTGAGTTCATGTCCAGAGTACTAATGTATCGACATCTCTTCAGCTTGTGCAAGATATCCTGCATGAACGGGAGGGGATAAGCGTCTGGTTTCGTTAGCGCATTGACTTTCCTAAAGTCAATGCAAAACCGACGTGATCCGTTCTCCTGGCGTACCATCACCACCGGGTTTGACCAACCGCTGTCCGAGGGCTCTATGATCTCTAAATCTAGCATCTCTCGGACCTGGCGGTGCATCTCCTCCTGGATCTTCTCCGACACCGGGTAATACTTCTGCTTTATCGGGCAAGCTGATCCCACGTCAATTGAGTGCTCGATGAGTTGGGTTCGCCCGATTTTGGGAGAAGTATTAGACAGCACTTTGCTTACTAGCGCTCGCAGCTCTTCCCTTTCTGCCTCGGTTGCATCCGCTATCCCAGCGGACGAGAGGGTGGCCATACCCCCTATTCCAGCAACTTCGAGGTGGATCTGCTGCTTGCTGTCCTTGAGGAACAGGCGGTCGCTATCCGGATCCAATATGGCTCTGAATGCTCGAACGAAATTTACTCCTACGTAGCATTCGGCGTCAAGATGTGGTATGATCGCTACCCTTATTTCACGCGTCTCCTTCCCGACAGTGAAAGGTAAAATCACATGACCGTTTAGCGGTTGGTAACTACCATCCGCCATCTTGACGCGTCCGGCGTTTGCCACAATGAGCTCCTTGCCCAATGCTGCGGCGATTTGCAGACCGCTGGGTCCCATCACGGTCGTGGAGGCTCCGGGATCGTATAAGGCTCTTATACGAAAGCCCTCAATCTCCACGAGAAGCCACCAACGACTCTCATCCTCTGGTTTATAGGATGAGGTTGGTCTGCTGGCTTCTTGGGACCGTTCCTCCTTTTGAGGCCCATTTCCGCTCCTCTCTGGACCATACTCTCGGTTGGAGCGGGCCTGTCCCGAACTCACCTGGGACAGCGGGGACTCAAGCTCTTGGGTCGCGGTTTTCGTCCCGGTTAACCGCTCCCTTTGGCGTTTCCCGAGCACACCGGACAGTACCTGAGGGAATACCCAATTTTCCCGCAGCCCTTGCAGGTAAGAGTCTTAGTCGGATCGAAAGTCGAGCCCATTCGGTTTTTCGGCTGTTCCTTTCCTTTTTCCCACAGTGGCCTAGCACTCTTCTTCTCCTGCCGGTGTCCGAAGCTCTTGCTCGGGCCATTAGGTCTGCCAAACCTCTTACTCTTCGGAGATCGGTTGGCCGGCGAGCCTTTCTTTGGAGAGCCAGACCTTGGGCTTCTCCTACGGGACTGTCGGGTCGTCGACGACAATTGGGAGACGATGGGCCACAGCGCATCCTCCAGCATCTTTACGATGCGGTCGACGACGTCTGGCTAGCTTGGTTTGACTGAGTTTACCTCAGCGGCCGCTACCTTAGCCTTCGGCGAACCTTTTTTCCGCTTCGGCTTATACGCCATTTCAGGAAGCAGAGACCCTTCCTCCGTAGGTGGTGGACGATATACTTTTTCACCTTCTATCGTCTGCTCCGCTTCCGTGGCGAGGTCCAGCATGTGTTCAATTGAGCTCACTTCCGCTCTCTTGAACAGCCGTTGAAGCTGTGGCAGCATGTTCCGATACAAATGATCGAGCTGCTGCGCTTCAGTCGGCGTAGGTACTATCTTTCGCATTATTGCTATAGAGCACGTCATATAGTCCCTAGCTGGTTCATCGGGTCCTTGAGTCCGTGCGTTGGACTCGGCGATGATCCTCTGCTGGAAACATTGGCTCATTCCGTACCAACGTTTAGCCGAAGTCACGAAATCTTGCCAGGAGTGCCACTTGTGTTTCTCGTTCTGGTACCACGAGGCGGCAGTGTCTGTCAGAAGTTCCGAGAGTGACGGCAATAACTCGTCCTTTGACAGGTTGGCCAGGATCCTGCAATCCTCGATCCTGGTTAGGAAGACATCGATGTTCTGGCTCTTGTCGCCAGAGAACTTGACCTGCCACTTCCTAACAATGCCGCCGACGTCCGGAGGTGTTCCATTCAACCTCGATGACGTAGAGAAGCTTGGTGTTGAGAATGTCCGATCCTTGTTTGGCGAGCTGCGCGCTTGAGGAATCCTCTGGGATTCGCGCACATTCCCCCCCTTCCAAGCTCCATCAGGCTTAGACTGAGGGGCGCTTGTGCGTTGTTGCTCGCCATTTACTTGCGCCTCACTTATCTCGCTCACATCAGGACCATAACACGTATATGTGTCCTGAGATTGCACATGGTGAGATTGATTGGCACCGTCCAATCTCGTGCTGTGAGCGGTTTGAGTGCGCTCGGACATCAGCTTATCCACCTTTATAGTAAGGTCATTCACTTTTTTGATAACCTGCACCAAGGTCTGGGAGAACGATCGAGGGATTTTAAAAATGTTTCCCTCTTCTGAGACCAATGACAGCCATTCTTCCTCTCGTTCGGGTTGAGGCTCTGTGTTGGTCGCGGCTGACGTCGTTTCATCTAACTCGACGTCATCGAAATCCTGCACCGTCCTGTGCAGGTTGTCTTTAACCGCAGCGTTCTCCCGCAGTACCAGATACACTTCCTGAACTGGGCTAGGTTCATCAGACTCCTCGTCTTGATGTTCACCTAGCATCTGCAGCCACCTATTTCTCCGTTGGAGACGGCTGCGAACTGCTGTGGCTTCATCTTCCTCCTGGTTAAACTCTTGGGCCGAATAATTTCCTAATAGCCACTGATGGAGGAGCTCGGCTTTCCTATGAACCGAGCCTGCCGATTTTAGGTTGAAGGCGTCCAAGTGTAATTCAATTTGCTCCCTGGTGAGCGTCTCGATCCATGCATCGATTTGACTATCGACGTCTTTCTGCTGAGCGGCCATCTTCAGTTGTAGCGTCGTTTATACGTTTAACAGTAAGTAGCCTCGCTGGCTTGACGCACTATGTGTGTGCAAGGTTATGTGCTGTCGAATATTTAACTTTAGCGTTACTTGCCAAATGTCCAATCCGAATAACTGGGTTTTGCTTCTACCTAAGCTAACCGCTAAAGCACAAAACCGGATGCCAAAAGTAAGTCCTGTCTTACTTTGATCAGGAAGCACTACTGAGTTTAAACTATTTTTAACAAATCTGTTAATAAATTTTACAATAAACTGCTGCCTGGCTCTTACCTTAACCTATAATACAATTTGTAAAGGTCTGAGCCAGGTTATAAGCTTCCTGTTTTGTGCCTTCAAAAACCAGTTAAACCTTGCGTACACTTACAAACAATTTATTTAGACCGATTAATTGCCACCAGGTTATGTCGCGCTGTGTCGCGTTCTTTCGTTCCTCTAGGTGGCGCTAGTTACTTGGTTTGGTCCAAACTACCCAATTTCCAAGTAACGTTGGTCGGTCTATCGATTCCATTCGAAAACCCACCAAATTTCCTATTTATGCGACCTTTATCTAGTGGCGCCACCTATGTTCGACCAGGAACCAATTTCCTGTGTCTACTACAAAGTAGTCAAGACGAGAAAATTAAAAAAAAATTTTATTTGTTATAAAAATTTTTTTATTTGTTTATAACAATTCTATTTGTTAATAAACAAATCCCGCCTCGAGGGGGAACGAAAGAGTACCGAAATATACTTCACAATTTCGAAACGCGACTGCTGACCTCGTTATTGTTCGCGAGTTATCCAATTGTTAATTAACAATATTATTAACAATTGAACAACTATATCGTGCTTGCTGATTTTTCCGATGTCCTGTATCCCAAATCCACACGTATTGGGCGTCAGTTGTAACGGGGTGGTTACTGGGGAAATGTAAGGCCCACGGTTAGGTCCAATTTGTCCTAACTTACCAACCTTAAGTGTGCAGTCCCACGATGCGGCCGGGAATCACTTCGATTCCCGTGCAAAGCCGTTAACAACGTCAAACACCTCGTTTGACTTAGATACCGTGTGTTGGGCCTTATGCCCAAAATTGCCAAGTAGAATAAACACCGGAGAGGGCGGTATTCGTAGGATAGGACAGTAACAGGTAAAAAACTATCAACAATTGATATCTTTCGTTAATCGGCGAGAAAGATTGTCTCGCCGAGTCAATTTATTAGATTAACATTTAAATATTAATAATTAAATAATAAATTAACGTTAACAATTTACGGGGAGTCGTACCGATGACTACCCCCGAGGTTAGCGCGAAAACAGTTAGTAAAAATCTATTTAACTTTAGAGTTACGAGCAACCGATCCGGGTATGATCGGCTGCTTAACTTGATGGCATACGTCACACCGTGTGACGTATGTATCTCTGACGTAGAGAGCTCTGACGTAGAAGCTTCCTACGTCACGCGCGCCTTCTCTCGTGAAGTGGCTCCCGCGAACCACTGACCTGTCTATCCGGGCGGGAATTGTCACGAGAGGGGAAAAGGAGGAACGCTTCCTCATATATATAATAATATCTGATAATTTAGGTAAAATTTACGTAAAATCAGTGAATATGCAAATTTCAATTTTTGAGTAAATTGATATTTAAAGGGTTATTACAAATACGTATAGATACATTTTTAATAATTAAGTCAATGTTATAAGTGTTACTATAGTTTCTTTTTGTAAAATTTAAATAATACGAGGGTTTATTTTGTAATTAATTAGATAAATTTTAAATTTAGAATAAGTAAAATAGTCAATTACAATAAAGATTCTAAAATTATTTTTCAGAAATTATAAATGTTGTAATTTTTCAGCTAAAAATTTTTATAATGTAAAATAGTATAGTAATGTGTAACAGCGGAAAATGCAAGAAAATTGTACAGGGTGAGTGAGGAGGGGTACCCCTACCAAACTACCCTCGCTAATTATTCGGGCCTGTGTATAAAAGGCAGGGCTGGCAGGGCCAGAGCAACCATTCTTCGATACATTCACTCCCTAACTTCACGCGAAAAATACATTTACTTATACAGAAAATTTCATATATTATTTATACCCCAAAAGTAAGTAAATTCGTGAATATTTTCAATTACTCAGAGAAAAAAAGGAGGACATCATCTCTTGATGTGAATCCTATCTCTGAGTTTTACACACATAAGCAAATTTGGGACTAAAGTAAAATAACTTAAGTTTATAGCTTGAGGATTTTTACTATACAGATACCATAGCTTGTGTTTGTCGGTAATAAATTAAATATATATGGGGTATTCCACGTGAAGTCGTCCGATCAAAATTTTAAAATGCACCAAATTTTGGGTACACATTGCAAATGTTTTTCAGAATACAGAAAAAAATTTTTAGGTACTGGAATCTATTTGCTCAAAAGTTATTCTAACCTCAAAAAGTGAATTTTTTCTAGTTTTTTTCAACACCAGCTGGGTTTACCGCTATTTAACTCAAAATCTATCAACTTTTACTATAAAACATTATATATAACATTCGTTGCTAACTATGTCTAGAATTTATCCTTCTGGGTTAGAATTTCTAATCTCAAGGTTAATGTTACATAAACTACATGTCAATATTCAACTTAAAAATAGTGTAAGTGCGCCACAATTGATTTTTTTATCCAAAAGTCTAAAGAAAAGCTTGAAGCAATACCTTTCAAATGGTCTGTAGCATTTTTGGGGCCTTCAATTCTGTAAAGAGTTATGATAATTTAAAGAAACTCGAAATTTTTTTAAAAATTTAAATGGGAATTACCATGTTAATTTTTGTGAATTTTATGTCTTTCTTTAAATTATCATAACTTTTTACAGAATTGAAGGCCCCAAAAATGCTACAGACCATTTGAAAGGTATTGCTTCAAGCTTTTCTTTAGACTTTTGGATAAAAAAATCAATTGTGGCGCACTTACACTATTTTTAAGTTGAATATTGACATGTAGTTTATGTAACATTAACCTTGAGATTAGAAATTCTAACCCAGAAGGATAAATTCTAGACATAGTTAGCAACGAATGTTATATATAATGTTTTATAGTAAAAGTTGATAGATTTTGAGTTAAATAGCGGTAAACCCAGCTGGTGTTGAAAAAAACTAGAAAAAATTCACTTTTGAGGTTAGAATAACTTTTGAGCAAATAGATTCCAGTACCTAAAAATTTTTTTCTGTATTCTGAAAAACATTTGCAATGTGTACCCAAAATTTGGTGCATTTTAAGATTTTGATCGGACCACTTCACGTGGAAATACCCCATATATATATATATATATAAATAAATTTTTTTTACCAAATACATAAAAGCCAAAGGTTATTTCACCGAAGAAGTGAACTTTTAGATATATTTTTTTCTCTTTCTTTAAAAATAAAATATTTTGTTTCTTTTAATTTAAAACTAATAAATAAACTCGCCCGAACTATTAGATTAATTTCTAGCTTCGAAGGTGTTTCGAATAATCCATTCATATAAGCTATTAGATTAAATTCTAGGCTTTAAATGTTCGTTGACGAAACATCACCTGCGGGAGATAAGTCATTATTTGATTTGGGTATTTCGGCAATCTTTAACATCTTCCGGGATATTTGCACTAATTATGGTATTTTTTTGGTGTTTCGGGAATCTTTGAGGTAATTTGGGATGTCTGCTAATTACGGTATTTCTTGGGAATTCTTATAGTATTCCGGGATATTTGCTCTAATTACGGGATTTTTAGGGAATATCAGGAATTATTATTTTTTCAACTGTTCGTAATATTACAAATAATATATCATTATTTAACATTTTATCTATTCAATGTGTACCTAATACGACAATAAACGATTATTTACCATAAAAATTTATTTTCAGTAATGTAATTATTAATTATTTAAATACTTTAATTCTAATTTAAATAATTGATAATTACGCTACTGATAGTTAATTTTTATGGAGAATAAATATCTTTGGGTTTATAATATTAAGAACTATTAGAATTGTTTAATTTGTCGTAGCACATAAAAATGCGGTCTGTATTGTATTTGAAAGCTTGTGACGACTAACGATATTTTAAATTTTTTTTATGCTTTTAACAGGGTTGAAACTGTCGAACATACTAGACACATGTAACTCTAATAAAAGAACATCTACTAAAATTTAAACAAAATATTTATAATCATATCAAATAGAAAAATAATAACAATATGAATTATGTTTATAACTGAAATAAACTGCATGGAAGTAAAACTCAAATAATTGAATCGCAAGGGAAGGAAGCGTTTTAGGCTAGTTACCATGTTAATTTTTGAAATTCTTTTGTGTTTCTTTAAATTATCATAATGTTTTACAGAATTGAAAGACACTAGTAAGCTGCAGACCGTTTAAAAACATTTGCTTCAAGTTTTTTTTAGACTTTTGGATGAAAAAATCAATTCTAGCGAAGTTAAAATTTTTTCACGTTCAATATTGACAAATAGTTTTTGAGACATTGACTTTCGAAATTAGAAATTCGAACACAGATAGATAATTACTAGAGTCAATTAGAAAACAATGTTGCATATAATATTCTATTTTAAAAGTTGATAGATTTTGAGATAAATAGCAGTAAATACAGCTGGTGTGGAAACAACTTGTAAAATTTAACGTTTTGAGGTTACAATAACTTTTAAATAAATGGATTCCAGTACCTAAACATTTTTTTTAATTTCTGTAAAACATTTCCAGTACCTAGAATTTGTTGCATTTTAAAAGTTTAATTGAATGACTTGACGTCGAATGCCCATACATATAGTTAATTACCCATAAATCAACATACATAAAAATCGTAAAATTTAGACTTAGGCTTAAAAATAATACCAGAACGGACGCACATACGACAAGAGGCCCGAACTAATTTATATATATATATATATAAAATTTCGGCTAGGGTATTTAATACCTATTAAATGTTTTGCATTTCTACTATTCATTTTTTAATACATATTAACTTACTTGAAATTGATTAATGACTAATTAATCGGATAGATCCGAAAGCAGTTGTTTGCGTTTTGCAGTGAATGTATTTTTAGCATTAAATGTAGTTTTTTGTTAATTAATGTCTAAAATTGAAAATGATTTGTTATACATATGGTATTTTTTATACAAAAACTTCAAGTTATACAAAAAGTTAAAATGATAAGTATTATAATTTAAATTACTAAATGTAATCAAAAAACATCTATTTAAAAAAAATATTTTTGGAGATAGTCACTTTTGTATTTATATGCTTCAAGTGCTTATAGAAACTAGAGATGGTATTAAATATTAGCTCGATAAGGATGTACAACCATGCCGTGAGGTCGGTTGTATAATTTGGCGTTAAAGTGTGTTTAGCGCATCATTTATCGCCATGTAAAGAAATAAAACTGCGTTATTCCTGATAACGCCCTCGCTATAAGCTAAATATTGGTGTTAATTGCTCTTACGCATGCACAAAGCCAGAGTGACCAGATGGCGATATTTTTTCCTTTTCTCTCTTACGTATATTTAAGTTTATTAAGCAAGAGCAACAAAGAGAAAAAATCGCCATCTGGCAACCCTGAGCCGGAGAATCGTGAGGTCAAAACGGCAGGTGTTTCGCTGTTACGTAAGGTAGAAATAGACTTATAAAGTAATAAATAAAATAGAGAAACGCTGTTTTGCTATGAGATTAGCCTTTTCATTTCCACATTTCAAATATTCTAACGACGATTACAAAGGCGATTACAGAGACGATTACAGATATACATATTCCGCATGCAATTTTCATAAGCCGAACATATAAGTTGGAGATTTTAATGAATCGTGCGGAAGGCACGTGACTTAACAAAATTAACGCGTAAGGCGGCAATTAAAATACACGAAAATAATAAATGTGGGTGGCTGGAAGGGCTCTTAATCTTCACTTACAAGAAAATATTGAGGTTCACAAAATCTCTATGAATAATAAAAGAAAACAAGTCATATAAATCAAGAATAATATATTTAAAGATAATTAATTATTAATTAAATCAGAATTGGTCTGAAGAGTTAACGTCGCGTGCGAAGGCAACTGGCGTATTTTCGAAAGTACGAAGACGTAGTCTATGGCCGTATAAATAACTTAGCTTTTATTTGACTTCGGTTTGCCGTGTTGCCCCTCGTCGGTACTTGACCCTTTTCCACGAAGAATAGAGGAAAAATATTTAAAGGCGGCCTCAGGTGTCAGTACTTTTTTAAATTGATAAGGAAAAGACAGGTAACACCCCCGCGACGCGAATGCGCCATGTCGGAAACGTGCGTCCAGCCTCGGTGCCAACCAGAAGGAAAGTCGATAAGCTCGGCACGCCAATATTCGTCGGGAGTTTGCACGCCCCGATCGATGATCTACGTGGGCGCAGCCGATTGGTTAGCGTTGATGCACCATCGTCTCTCTCTCTCTCTCTCTCTCTCTCTCTCTCTCTCTCTCTCTCTCTCTCTCTCTGTCGTTCTCATTCTGTGTCTCGTGGCTTCTGTAACTATGTCACTTACTATTTTTCTATTCAGGAATTAAATTTAGTTTAAGAAACCCGCGAGTTCGGCAGAATCGAGAAGTAAGGACTTATCTTATCGATGTACGATGACGATTGACGCTGCAGACAGGCTATAAACTTCTTTGCAAATGAGTTGTTCAAAAGGTAGGTACAAGCTAGCGCAGTCAACTACTGTTTTCCTTGAGTGCCCCATTAATTAATTATGAAAAATAGATATTATGACTAATTTTAGTTTCGGGGTTAGGATATTTATCGGTGACCTTAAGACGCATTGTGGAGGGACTTCATCCTGGTTGGCTGAGGCAATAATCTTATATTTGCCGCGTTACAATGTGAAAAGTACAATTTATTAAAATTACCCTTAACGATAGTACAAATTATTAAATTTGTCTTTTTAAAAACAAACGAAATGAAAATCTTTAATTTATACTGTAACGAATTAACATAATATTCGATTATATTATATTGCTCGATACATTCTCTCTCTCTCTCTCTCTCTCTCTCTGTCTAGTCTATGTATTAATATTTACAGCTGTTACAGGTCGGCGTTCGATGATTTCCAACGATTCTCGTGGACCTTTGTAAAGGTAAAGGTAGGGAAAGAGAGAGAGTTTTTCGGTTTGTAAGTGCGAGAGCATTTAGAATAACATCAACGGCGTGAAACTAATATCAACCTGGGTGAGATTTATGTCAACCTGCGAGAACCATTTCGGTTTCTTTGTTTTCGCCTCGTGTGTAACTGACGTTATTCCATTTATCGCCTCGTATCCTTTGTGATCCTGGTGCTGTACTGGTGGCCCAGTAAACCCGTGGTGTTTTTGCTCAGCGGCGACGCAGCCCAGGGGCCCTATTCTATACGTGGTAAAAATTTTATACCGTTTATCGTTCGATATGCGATATATCAATGTCTGGGAAATTCCACCAACCATAGTGGACAAAGAGTACGATAGGCCTGCTTTATTCTAAAAGTAAAGCATTTAGTTCGGAGAGACCGATATTATATATATATATATATATACATATTACCGAACGATAAAATTTTGTATTATTATGTTATTGTTAAAAAAATATTAGACATAAGTTATAATAATTATTATAATTCATTTATTATTTTATACTGGTATGTTATTTACAATTAATAAATAAATATTTAATAAACAAATATTACATATGTATATTATTCATAATCAAATAATTATCTAGTGTAATATAATAGAACTAATCTTGTTCGTTCCTCTAATCCATCTTGATAAGTATCACCTCTTTCAGGGTTATTAATGTATCTTCCTATATTATAATTAGCCTCTGGCAGATCATCTTGCATACTGAAAATAAAAAGAACTTATGTATATCTAATAGCAAACAATGAATTTTTCAGGTGGATTCATTAAAAATATTGTTTTAATTTACCCATTTAATCTTCTGAAATTGTGTAGAACAGCACATGCTGTGATTATTTGAGCTACTTTATGTGGATGGTAGGGTAGGGTCCTTCGTCTACTTATACAAAGCCAAACGTTTGTCAGTAACCCAAATAATTGTTTCACTTTGCAGCGGATACGTACATGATTGTAGGTATATCTAGATTCCATTGAATTTTCTGCTGCATCTCTTATCGGTGTCAATAGAATAGGGGATGGAGTATAGCCACTATCACCTAAAAATGACAAAAAATTTGATTGTCAATTATGTATTTATACAAAAACGCTGGTACATAATATATATTTTTAAGCTTAATATAAATTAATTTCTTACCTAGCAGGTAATATTTTCCCTCACTACGTACAATGTCAGCATTCTCTCGAAGCCCAACTAAATGTCCTATAATGTCGCTGAATTTCCATATGTGTCTGTCAGTGTTGGATCCAGGGCAAATTCTGAGGCTTTGAATAATATAATTATCATCACTAACTTAAAAAATATGTTTGTAATAATGTTACAAATTGAATAAAATGTTAAATTAAATAAAGTTATTACAATAAAATCCTTTTACCACTTGTACATTCATTGAGTGAGAATGTTTATGATTAAAAAAAGCCTCTTCATTTGCAGCAGGTCGAATCATTTTAACAATAAAACAATCGATCAATCCCAAAATTCCTGGAATTTGATTGTATTGTAAAAATCTGTAAAAACAAAAAAATTAACACCATGTTAATATTGTTAGAGATGTTGATAATTACCGATTATTCATACTGATTCTATCCTCTCTACTCTGTGGGAATTTTATCCAGTCATGTGAAATTTCTAATAATGCAGAAAACACTCCTTTTAAGCACCGACTGAAGGTTGGTTGACTAACAGTATGATTAAAATCTTGGCTTACACCTTTTTGGTAGGAACCTTCAGCGAAAAAACGCAATACAACTAGAACTTGCAAGTAAACTGGAATCCTTTTACAATATGCTCTGGTGACAATGGTATCATTCAAAAGATTAATTAAATCTAAAGATAAAGCTTGTGATATTCTAAAATAAAATACAATTATTATTAAATTAAAATCAGTACTAAAAGATATTGCAATATAGTAGCACAAAATAAATAAATAAATAAAAACCTGTAAAACTTTCTGAAATATTCATCTTCTACAGAAAATGGATCAGAAATATTCCTTAAAGTTCTTCTAAATATTTTCAGGCTTTTATATGTTGCATTTCGTGGACGTCTTTGAACTTTTTGATTAATTTGGATATCTTCACCAAATAGTAAAAATCCAGCTACATCCATGTTATTTATTCACTAAATAAAATCATACAATGTCAAGATGAACAGTAGTCTATAAGTTTCCAGTCGAATAACTCCTCCGGTACGTGCATTGATAATTTAAGTAGCATCCGAAAATTGTTTAAAAAATTATGGATTTCAATTGAATGAAACATTATTTTAGCTATATTTTTCCGTCAGATGGTACGAAACACATTTACTTGAACACTTCCTGTAACTTTCACAGACTAAACAAATTTTTTACAAATATTATTTAATAAAACATTTTCAACTTGAATAGATTATTTAATTTCTCAGTTGTAGGCCAAGTGATCGCTTACTAACCTGTTAATTTATAAATTTCTAATCCGTTTTGTTTGATCACTAGAAAAAAATTAGTACTCTCTAATCTCTATATACTCGAATCGTGCACTCATTTATTTTAAGTTTAATAAGTCGCACAGTCAACAGAGCGAAGATAGGTCTATCTTCGTTGTTAGGGTAGTGTGTACTGTCGTGTCGTGTGGAAAGAAGGGGGGATGTGCATAGAGCACGACAAGTCGACAACGGACAAGCTTTCGTCAGTTTCCGTAACCTATACTTCTGAACGCACATCATGCTCCGAAAAATAAGTTTTACTTGAAAAGGGATTTATGTCTATTCCAACGTAAGTAAACCATACAGTTATTTATTATATATACATTTATGCTAAGAATTAATATTTCAAATTTTATATAGCACATGAATCGAACTGGAAAGGAGCAGTTACAAGTAATGCTCCAGTATATGGAGAACCATGCTCTGTTTGCTCGAGGACAAATAATGGCTTTAGGAGCATCAGGACACATCAAATATAAATTGATGAGGGCAAAATTAAGCAAACAGCTTAATAATTTAGGACCATCATATAAAACTGAGTCTCAATGGGAAAAAGTGAGTAATGTTTCTATTTGTATATTTATTTTTCAAGTGTATGCATGTATATACACACACAACAAACGCACATACATACATACATACATACATTTCAATACTTAAAAGATTTTGTGATGTTTTGTTTGAGAACTTTTAGAAGGACATACGTTTTCTCTCTGTAAATATGAAATATATATTTGGCATTGTTTTCACTGTTGTTAATTTCATTTTAACAGTGTTGGAAAAACCTGCGGCTTTCTGCAAAGGAAAGAAAAGCAAACTTTCTGACCTCATTAAGACGAACGGGTAATGAAGGTGACATAGTTCCTTTGAATGATTTTGAAGAACGCATTTGTGCTATATTTGGAGAGTATGGAATTGTTGCAGAATTGGGTTTATGTAACAAGAAATTGACTGATAATATTGAAGGTAATAATATTCATATTAATGTAATCATTGAAAGTAAATAAATAATGTATAAAAAAATAATACATACTTGTAATTTCAGACAATGAGGTTTTCTCGCCAAATGAGATTGTTGATGCAAAAAATTTAAAATTTTTTACTTCTTCTAATGGCAATAAAGAAACGATACACGTCAAAGATGTAAAACACACATGCAATTCAGAGCAACCATCCGTAGAAACTTTAAATTATGAAAGGTAATTCAAATTGACTTTTTTTAAATGTTAAAAATATGTTTAACAACACAGATTCCTAATATTTTTATTAATGTTTTGCATTATTTTCAATGTATTTTAAATATATTCTTAATATATATAAATAACTATTCCAAATAGTAAAATTATGTAATATTTTAACTGATAATGAGTGACGCTAAGAGTGTTAACATATATTATTATCTAAATTGTTTAAATTAAAAAAATATTTGAATAAATAAATCAACAAGAAGAATTTTCAAATTTCTAACCTCATATTTATTGTAAACGATATATACTGTTTTTATCACTTGCGGAGATACATATTGTTAAAAGCAATGTTTATCACTCTTTCCACGTGCATCAACTATAATAAAGAAATTGTAAAATTCTTTTACTATTGTTTTACAAAAGTTTGAAGATGTCCAAAAATACGTAAGTAGGCATATAATAGTTTTAGTGAACAAAAGTCACGTTTTTTTTTTTATTAAAAATAATAATAAAACGTACCCAAACTTTAGTAAATTGTTTTTAATAAACAATATAACCTATAAGCGGCTGTAACAGTTTTTCAGAAAATTTACCTTCCTTACTTTTCTAATTACTTTATTCGCATTTTTATTTTTTAATATAAAATTATATTATTTTAAGATTTAAACATGTACGTACAAATGCTTATTATATGACTTATATAATTTATTAAAATTTTGTACAAAAAATAATGTACAAAAAAATTATGTTTTATATTTTTTATAATAAAAATGAAAGTAATAAAAAGTTTCTAATAAACATAGATACAAAATCAATACGTACTTAATTATTTTTTTGACTTAAAAAATATTTAACAATTGTTTATAAAAATAATATTAACAATATAAATAATAATGGTTTTATAAGAAAAAAATAAAAAGAATAACATTTATTAATAATTAAACAGTATTTTTAATTCATCTACAGGTACTACTGTTTCTGAAAACATAATTCGCAGCTATTTTATCGGTCTATGTCGCAACTATACAACAGTAAGTTGGACTGAGATACATCGATTGCTTGTGGTAGAAGTTGAATTTTTTCACCTATAGAATAGGGCTCCAGGAGGCCTAGGAGAGAAGCGATTACGCAGACTTCGTCCAGTCATTTGGTTTTCTGTCGCGGCTCACGCACTATAATTGCTGTCTCTGTAGTCCCTCTTTCTTTCTTTCTGTCTTTATTATTCTCGCGTATCGACCTGCGATTTCACGTGCAGCGGCACGCGTGTATTACTTATTTCTTAGATAACATATTCTTGCATTTATTTTTAAATTAAATATCGCGCTATTGTTTATTTGATTTACTCCTTCCTTTTCGCGTTCGTTAAGTAAAGGATACCGCCGCCTCAGCCTATACGGCTACTTCTATCCGTATTATTACTGAGCGGCTGATCGCGTTTTGAGACTATTATTGGTGTTACTGTTTTTTACTTATTATTAAAAATAGCAAATCCGCTACAATACTTTTTAAAGTACAAATTTGAGTATTTACTACTTTTATCGCGTCTATTTTTGTACTTACAGATTTAGAGTGTAGAATAACTAAATTTTAAATTTAACATCGAAATATTTGTACTATAAAAAGATTATATTTTGCAGTGAAATAACATAACATACTGTTATTTTTTTCTTTTAAATTTTTCTTTTAAACAACATAACAGAATTTTAGTTTTGTTACGTTCAAGGATTATTTAAAATAAATACATATTTTAATATTCAATAAAATGAGTTTTACTTGCTTACAGATCATTTCATTTATAAACATAATTCATATTATTATTATTTTTCTATTTGATATGATTTATAAATACTGTGATTAAATTTAATGGGTGCGCTTTGTTTAGACTTAAATATGTCTAGTAAGTTCGACAGTTTCAACCCTGTTAAAAGCAGAAAAAAAATTTCAAATACTTATTTTTCCATTATTGCTAAAGCATACACAAAACAAGACATATTATTATTTAATTATATTACAATTATATCATTATTCTTATTATATTAAACATCATGTACAAATAACTAATTTTACTATACCATTTATCATAATAAATATTTCTCCTAAGGATAATCTTAAAGGACTGCACGAAAAACGAAGTTAAGGAGACATTCTGGGAAAATGCGAAAGAACACAAAAACCATTGTGTGCAAAATAAACAATCAGTTCCAGAAAACGGTGTCAACAAACCTCAGGGTACCATACTAAGAAGATATAGTTTAAGAGACACGACATCCCATAAAATATTTTATAAGAAACGAACAATCAATATCTAAAGACGATGTTTAGATACCTTTAAGCGAGAATACAATAATATGCCATTCGCTAGGAAAAAGCACAAATACAAAAATAAAAATTCCATACTAAATTTTTTGTTATTTCTTACGCGTGATGTCCAAATACCGTAGAATGACCATAAATCAATACAAATAACACTACACAAAAGTGAATAGTGAACACTATATTTTTGCCAAAATGTTTTATAATAAAAATTATGAAACTCGTGCCAAATTTTTCATGATAAAAAGAAGAATGCATTCATTATTTATTTATGTATTTCTATATTTAGTATTTATTTATTTGTTTATTAGTGATAATGATACATAATGATGCTAAATAAACTTTTAGAAGAATTATAAGACAAGAACAAAATACAAAAAGACTCTGAAAAGTAGCCACTTAAAAGATCATATGCCAAGGCAACAACTAATATAATACCTGTACAAAAAAGAATTCCAAAAATAACTGTGAAAACTAACGAAACTAACTAACTGAAATTAGAGAATAATACAATATTAAAAAAAGAAGCGAAATTGCTAACAAGATGGACGAGTATTACTGCAATTTAGGTGAAAAAATGAGTAATAAAATTATTCCATCAAGACAAAAAAGTATAAACCTGCCCAAAATATATATATATATATATATATATATTTAAAAGTATGATTATGTACATTCAAGTAAACAATAATAAAGAATATTAGAAAATGTTCACAATATCAGAATATATTTACATATTATATTAAATATTTAAATAATATTTTTTATATCTAATTATGAAACATTAAAATATTCCGACCAATGGAACGTTAGCAATTTAGGATCCTCGCCATAGCAAATTATTATATAATTCCTGCCAAATTTTCTATAATAATTTATTATAATACTAATTTGACAGAGAATATAGAGTGCTGCACGCAAACGGACGTAAGAGAGCCATGCGCATCCAGCTGTTAGTTTATATATAGCGCGTGCCCGGTGTTATTCGTGAGGCGATACATAATGTATTTTTTGCAACAGTGTGAGTAAAATTGGATTTTAGTCCTCGATATTAGGGAGTAAAATGGTACTTTTTAAAACGCTGTGACGAAAAATCGATTTTACAACTTGCGGGAGTAAAATGTGAAAATTTTTATTTTTGATTTTAAACTACACTGTATTCCACAAAAGTCTCATAATAACATGTATACAATTTATGGTAATAATACTTATATTTACGACACTTATGCAGTATCTATACGCCACCGTGTTTACTAATAAATGGGGTATAATATTCTGATACCTAGTGTCCTTAAGAATTTCTGAAATTGTTAGTTCTGAGAAATGTAATTTATTATTGTTTTATTATGATTCATTTGCGTTATGTAATTGGAGTTTGTTCAAATATACATACGAATGTTAATTATACCTACAGTATTTTCGTCAATCTTATAATTTATATTATAATTCTATTTCTATTAAAATAGATGAAGTAAATATTAAATAAATAATTCTTTCTATATTTATGAATAATTAAACATTGTTTGATTCAGAAATTTGTATATTTGTTTTTTTCTCTTTTTATTTATTCTATAAAAACATTTTTAAAATTATTTTTTAAGGGGGGGGGGGTTTCGCCCCCCCCAACCACCACCAGGGCTTGCAGCCCTGGACCCGCTCTCCGTCTCCTTACCCGCACTCTAATTGTCTTACTTCGTTTATTACGGAGATGTCCTCGTTCAATTACTTTGTATTTTTAATTATTGTATGTTTTAACAATATTTTACTCACACTGTTGCAAAAAATAGCGTACGCAATGCAGGCGTACGATTTTTCCCTTGTGCTGACCGGCGATCATCATGCGGGACTAAAACCGCTTTTTACACCCATGTTGCATAATATACTATTATCGTGCCTACGAAAGAAGTGTTGATGTCGGTGTCGCAGTGTGGGTTCTGAAAGGTTCTCCACACATCCCAACACTGCCAAACCAAGTCGTACGCCTCCACCGTTTTTTATCCGCCAACGGGAAGGACGGAGAACTGAGGCAGCAAACACCGTGAGAGTGACAGAGAGAGAGATAGAGACGAGGAGTCTACCGCTTGAGTCATGACGTAGCCGACTCGTACGTCAGAGCCCACTACCTCACGGGGTGTGACATCACAGCGTGTAACGTCGCCAGCAGGTTAAGTAACCGATCGTTTGCGGATCGGTTGATAATTTCGCGGCTGCTTGCCACCTATTAAATGTTCTTTTCGCGCTGTTAAACGACGGTGTGACTCCCCCTCAATTGTTATTGTGAATTTATTATTATTTATTTATTTATTTAATAAATTGACTCGGCGAGATCTAACAAAATATCGAGCTTGTTGTTTAGTTTCCCGGTTGTAGTACTTCCCGACGAATACCGCCCTCTCCGGTGTATACCCTGGTCGGCCAATTTTAGGCATAAGGCTCAACACACTGATTTATAGACAAACAAGGTGTTTGGCATTGTTAACGGCATTGTACTGGAATCAAAGTGATTCCCGGCCGCATCGTAGACATAACTTACCTCGGTTGGTAAGTTGGGACAAATTGGGCCGAACCGGGGCCTTATATTTCCAAGTATCCATCCCGTTACAAATAAAAACATTCTTCAGAGAATGTTTGCACTTACACGTTCCAACTACTACTCACACAAACAAACGAACCCTACTATGCGTCGATAAACAATTAATAAATAATCAATAATAAAAAGTAAAAATCAATTAAAAAACTATATAAAAATACTTTATATACTTCAAATGATAACATTTGTGACAATTTCCCCCTCTACCGTAAGTAATATTAATTATAGTAATAGTCAAATTCTAAATTGCCAGCGTTTTTATATGCTATGAAAAAGTAGAATTTTTTAAATTGTTCTTAATATTATAAATAATATAAATAATTATAAAACTAATATACGGTCATAAATACGCAAACATAGGTAAATAAAATATTTAAGGTGGCTTCAACCGACGCGGTGGCGGAGTGGTGGAAGCGCACCTCAGCCGATCGCGAAAGTTAAGCAGCGCTGAGCGCGGTTAGTACTTGGATGGGAGACCATTCTCGTGCGGCTTTCGTGATCGGTTAGGTGTTTTTCACATTCCACAACGTGAGCGGGAGGTGTGAAACATTCGGTTTCGGTGTCAAGGCCTACGCAATGTGACTTTGACACCCAAAAAGAATGTTTCGAATACACCGGCCATCTCGGGTGAGGTTTTTCCTGCTTCACAGGTTTCCCTCATCCACGGGCATAACCCCGGGCGAATGCGAGATGGTGGGGTTTTTAAGGGAGGGATAAAAGCACCCACACATAGGTGGTAGGTGGACACCGTTAAAGTCCCCCAGGGGATAAACGGTAGGAAGTGCCAGGAAAAAAGAGGGCACAAAATCAAGAATAAAAAAAAAAAAAAGAATATTTAAGGTGGCTTCCACGTGTGGCGCCGTACTAAGCTAAGGTCACTGTTACGGGCATTATAATTTTATATTATTTGAGACTTAATTTTTTATTTAGACAAGTTTATTCCACTTATGTACGTAGAAAAGTCAATAACATTGCTAAAATACATCATGATATTGAAAATTCTAGTTACCTGTGGGTGCCGCGAATTTTCATTACTTATGTTTTTCGTTATTAGTGTACTTTTGTGTAATTTTGTTCGATGAAAAATGGCATTAAAATCACGTGCAACAATAGGGAAAAGGAAAGGCCAATTTATAAAAAAAGTAAAGCAAAAACAAATACTTAATTTTGTTGAGAAAACAAGTGGGACGCAAGGTAGACTCATAAACTCCGAACAGAAGAAAAGTGAGGTTAGTTTTATGTTTCTACTGTAGCAAAATACATAAATTAATACATTTGAAATAAAATGAATTTATCGTTCGGTGATATTTACATGTGTTAATTATATAATATCGGTCTCTCCGAACTAAATGCTTTATTTTAGATTAAAGCAGGCCTATCGTACTCTTTGTCCACTATAGTTGGTGGAATTTCCCAGAGTACGGTCTTTTAAAATAATTAAAGGCGTTTCGTCCTCGATCTCCAGCTTGGACTCCTCAGTAAGGAACTGGAGATCTTACCTTAGACGCCTGTCGCAAGATGAACCGCGACGCCAGCTCGATGTTCTGCGGCTATTTATATAGAAAAGAGACGACGATCTCTCCAACGAGTGTACAGAGATAGTCGTCTCCATCTGGTGGTGGGAAAAACCATATTATATATATATATAACAGTTATATATATATATAACATATTATATGTCATTTTATATATAACATATTATATGTATCGTTTTATATATAACATATTACATATAAAACGATATTATATAATTTACACATATAAATATCACCGAACGATATATTCATTTTATTTCAAATAACTTGCGACTCGGTTTAATACGTCGCACTCTGGCTGGTGGTTTTTCCCACCACCAGATGGAGACGACTATCTCTCTACACTCGTTGGAGAGATCGTCGTCTCTCTTCTATATATATAGCCGCAGAACATCGAGCTTGCGTCGCGGTTCATCTTGCGACAGGCGTCTAAGGTAAGATCTCCAGTTCCTTACTGATGAGTCCAAGCTGGAGATCGAGGACGAAACGCCTTTAATTATTTTAAAAGACCGTACTCTGGGAAATTCCACCAACTATAGTGGACAAAGAGTACGATAGGCCTGCTTTAATCTAAAATAAAGCATTTAGTTCGGAGAGACCGATATTATATAATTTACACATATAAATATCACCGAACGATATATTCATTTTATTTCAAATAACTTGCGACTCGGTTTAATACGTCGCACTCTGGCTGGTGGTTTTTCCCACCACCAGATGGAGACGACTATCTCTCTACACTCGTTGGAGAGATCGTCGTCTCTCTTCTATATATATAGCCGCAGAACATCGAGCTTGCGTCGCGGTTCATCTTGCGACAGGCGTCTAAGGTAAGATCTCCAGTTCCTTACTGATGAGTCCAAGCTGGAGATCGAGGACGAAACGCCTTTAATTATTTTAAAAGACCGTACTCTGGGAAATTCCACCAACTATAGTGGACAAAGAGTACGATAGGCCTGCTTTAATCTAAAATAAAGCATTTAGTTCGGAGAGACCGATATTATATAATTTACACATATAAATATCACCGAACGATAAATTCATTTTATTTCAAATAACTTGCGACTCGGTCTAATACGTCGCACTCTGGCTGGTGGTTTTTCCCACCACCAGATGGAGACGACTATCTCTCTACACTCGTTGGAGAGATCGCCGTCTCTCTTCTATATATATATAGCCGCAGAACATCGAGCTTGCGTCGCGGTTCATCTTGCGACAGGCGTCTAAGGTAAGATCTCCAGTTCCTTACTGAGGAGTCCAAGCTGGAGATCGAGGACGAAACGCCTTTAATTATTTTAAAAGGCCGTACTCTGGGAAATTCCACCAACTATAGTGGACAAAGAGTACGATAGGCCTGCTTTAATCTAAAATAAAGCATTTAGTTCGGAGAGACCGATATTATATATTTTACACATATAAATTAATACATTTTTATAAATTAAATAAATTATATATAATATTTACAGAATAAAAATAATTATGATAGCGTTGCTTACAAAAAATTCTATGGAAGGCGAGTTGTTGAAATGGATAAATTGGCGCAAGATTTGTGGTGCAAAGTTTACGAACACTCAGGGTCATTACAGTTTTTATTGGAAGAAAAGCAACAAGACATTGCCAGTAAAATTAAAGTTCAATGCCATACATGCTTGAATATAATTGTTGCGGAAACCAGCTCAAAAAATAACAAATATTTCTACGATTCTAATTTAAAATTAGCTACAGGTAAAATTATTATATTTATTATTATTAAAATTATTATTATTATTATTATTATTATTATTATTATTATGCTTACAAAATGAAAAGTCATATTTCTTTATAATATAGCGTTTTATATTCAGGGATGCTTGACGCCGGAATGGGAGAAACTGCTGTCAATACATTTATATCTGCACTAAATATACCAGTAGTGGGCAGTAATTCTTTAAAAAGATATGAAAGACGCGTTGGATCAAGCAGTGAAAAATTAGCAGAGGAGTCATGCATAGAAGCGATTGTAAAAGAAAAATCTTTAGCTTCTAATCATAAGTAAGTTTTAAAATGTTTTACTTTTGCTTAGTGGGTACAATACTGTATTAAATGATTATGAATTAAGTTAATGAAATCGTATGTAATTATAGCCAATTTTTAGTACTTTATTTTTGCGTCACTTTTGCACTAATACTTGTCGTAAGCCGGTGCGTCGGGTGACGCTGGTGAGTCCGGTGTCGACGGTATGTCGGCCAGTAAGGCCGAGTAGATGCTGGTCCGCTGCGCCGCTGTCGTTGTGGCTTCTGCGTTGGCTGAGGGAGGACACAGCACTAACCCCTCAACTAGCTCTCTACGAGCCTAGCCCTGGCCTCGAGAAACTCGTGGCCAGAGTCAGACGGTCGGATGACCGCCGGTGAGCCCCGCTCACTTTATGAAGTTCTTAGTAGGGTTGGTCAAGATGGACCAACCTAGACACGAGCCGCTTTAACGGTGAGTTGTCCTCGGACGAAGAGGGAGACGCCCTGCAGGTGGCAGCGGGATGTAAGTCGTACCGCACCGTTGAGAGGAGTGAGTCGATGTAGTGGTCGCTCCGTCTGGATACTGCTGTTGCTGGCGGTCCGAGTAGTGTGGTCCTCCTTGTGGGTGGTCTGGCGGCATCAGCCCGATTCCGGTACTCCTGGGTGATCCGGGCGGCGAAGTCTCGAGGGAGAGCCTGATGTAATCCTCTCGGTGAGCTCGTACGGTATGGATGGGATAGGGAGAAGGTGCTAATAATTATGACAAACAAGTGATCTTTAAATTAAATTCGCCTTTGTTCAAAATCTGTAGAGATGGTACAGTTATTATCCCGAAAGGTGGGATACTCCCGCAATGGGAGAAGGCGAGCTGCTGTACGCTCGAACTGGCCTATACTTATAACGGCGCTCGCTTATCTTGATAACGGGAACGGCGCGATAAGGGGGTAGCCACCTTACGGCCGTTATCGGTACTACATACTATATATAAGCTATATGTATAAAGGCCGTGCGGTTCTCGCCTATTAATAGTACGCTTGCGTATAACATACTAATGATTTAAATTTCACATAAAATTAGAGTAAAACAATTTACCACTAAGCTAATTAAAACATTTTATTGAATTTTATATATATTTCATTAAAGTAAATAGTAATTAATTTGGAAGTATGATAGTAGATTTATCATAAATTAAAATTTAAAATTAAATATTTTGCACAAATTTGCTTTTACCTTTTCAATAATATTTTAGTTGAGCTTTGGATCTATAAAATAACGTTATTTTTTAAGCCCATTTTTGGTGTTTAAAATGAAAATGTAGTAACATAATTCTATTAACATAATCATGTTTATCACAAATTTAAAAAAAAATGTTTAGTATTATTTATATATAATTATAGTATATGTTATGTATAATACTATATGGAATTGTAATTATTAAGTTTATAGTTGTAAGAGTTGTAATTCAATTAAAAATCAATTTTTTTAGACTTATAACAAATATATTTAAGATATATTGTATACAAATAAACAATAAAATGAAAATATTTTGAAAATACGAAACTATTTATTACCTTTGACACCCCATCACTTAATTATGTAAACTTAATGTACCAATAATGTAAACTTTTAATTAAATATTATAAGTTAATTTAAAGATAAAATAATATAAAATGGCAAAATAATAACAAATATTTTCGTATATCTGTGCAAGTTAAGTTTTGTTACGTCAATTTATTATTCATCATTTTTTAGTATGAACAAGAATTATCTGGACCCAAACAACGACGTAGCAGATTTGATAGCTTCATTCGATGCGGCTTGGCCCAAAAGAGGACGTAAACGCAATAGTTTTAGTGGTACTTTCTATTGCTTTTAATTTTTTACAAGTTAAATATAGTGAATTTACTTAATTGAATTGCTTCTTAGGGCATGCATCGTTAATTGGACAGTTTTCTAATAAAGTTATTGCGTATGCTTGTCGTAACATTTATTACAAGCAATGTAGTATCAATAAAAAAATAAAGCATGATTGCAGAAAAAATTACAGTGGAACATCTAAATCAATGGAGGCCGATATGACAGTACAAATAATATTAAAAAATGAACACTTCGTAAATATGCAATGTAGGGTAAAAGTAATCGTTGGTGATGATGACTCATCTGCAATAGCAGCTTTGAGAAGATTGTCACCTTATGCAATTGAAAAATGGTCTGATTTTAACCATACAAAAAAACTTTTAAAAGTAAACTGTACGATATTAAGTTAAGTGCTTATCTTAGAGAATATTTTTCTAAAGTTTTCTCTCTTGCAATAAAACAAAATAAAGGTGACGTACAGCAAGTAAAATATGCATTGGAAAACATTGTGCCTCATGCTTTTGGTAATCATGAGAAATGCGGATCATTTTGCTTAAAATCGGACGATGGCACTCACCTACATAAGTACTTTAAAAACGGTCACTGCTTATCAGATGAGAAATTGGAACAGCAATTAAAAAAAATTTTAGAACCGTTTGTAAACAGTTCGAATGTCAATAGCACCAGGTGGATCTAGTCAACCTAATGAATCATTTAACAATACAGTTTGCTCTAAACACCCAAAAGTATCGAGTAGCAACAGCAGTACGTCAAAAAAATCTCGGCTACGAATATATTGTAAAACTTAATTCATCATTGAATTTATCACCAGGAGAACATTCTAAACGGTCTCGAAAACATAAAGAAGATCGATTCATTAGAGAAGCTGAAACAAAAAGTTCAATACCTATTAAAAGAAGACGTTTAGAATTAAAAAAAAAAGATCGTGTAAAAATTTATTGGCATTGTGACATTGTAGTTATACTACATGTCACTTAGAAATAAACTAGCGAGACAAGGTATAGTATAGCACCTGTCAAGCTTACTATGCGAAGTAAGCGTGCTATACATACCAATCAAGTCCTAATAGACACACATATGCGAATGTGTGAAACCAATATAGGCTTACAGTGCGTCGTAAGTAGGAGAACCCGAAGCAAAGGAGATGCGACTCCTGACTGCGCACAACTGCACACACGCACACACTGCTCCGTTGATCCAGCATCCTAATGCCTTCTCCAGCACCAGAAATGACCCGTACTGTATCCCCAGGTCCCATTCAGCCTTGAATGCCCTCTCCAGCTGTCCGGACACTCCGAGCCGAAAATCCCGTATTGACAATATACGGCACCTGCAATGAAGAAACTCAAGGGGCTCGATTTAGCTTAAAGTCGAGGTAAAAAGGAACGATTTAAAAGCTTACCTCGCAGATAGTATTCTCAGCAGGGCCGCAGTTACTCAATCGCCATCCAGCACCACGAAGTCAACGTCGTCGACGACATCTCCGTCGAGGCAGCGAAATCACGGCCCGAGCGGCCAGTACGAACCGAGCCGAGCGCGCACGACTCGAGACGCGAGAGTAGGCGCGCCTGCGCAATACGCCGAGGAAAAACTCTCGCGCTTCGTGCGTGCCGATAATCGACAGACTGCGACCGACCACCGATCGTATAAGACAAATACCGCAATTTCAAAGGCTACGTGTGTGTCCGAGGGATCCAGGAGACGAGCGTCCAGGTGAGCCGTGCTCCTTCCTCCCAAATCCAGCTTCCTTAAAGTGTGTGTGCGCGACGCGTAGTTAGGTGCGGGACGGCCCGCAATCGCGCGAACGCGAGCGACCGCGGCCAACGTGACTGGCATTTTTGAACGGCAAAGCCGCTGCTTTGCCGTGTAATACTTGAGAGCACGGTAAGTGCATTTAACCTGCAATCTCTTTTTAACTAAGTTGTTTGATTTGTGTTTAAACCGTGACTCCACCCTAATCCCCAGTGGACACGTCACAGCATCTAACCGAGAAGGTGTATCGTATCAATCTGGCTCTGGATACCTTAATACTGCAGACCTTATTGATGAAGTACTTATATCTGGTACGATTAATTTTTTATACTATAATTTATTTGCGCCTATTATAACTGTGGATCTTAAAAGAGTTAAAGTTATTCGTCACCGGTTTTTGTGACAGTTTATGTGCGTTCAAAAGTTTGCCTACGCAAAGAAGAAAATTTAGTCAAGGAGCTTTAGCAGAAGATTATTTAGATAAAAGTGATATTGAAGATGCTCATAATGCATTAAATGATCTTATAATCCTAAAAAAATTATTGGCAAAAATATGCCATGATAAGATTAATATATGCAAGCATGCTCAGAAGTTTGATTTTATAGTCAATACAAAAGATAGGAATGAAAAAATTAAAACTTGTAAAAACTCTTTAAAACATCTTCAATTATCAACGAATATGAAATCTAAACTTTCAAAAGCTGGTATAAATATAACAATATTGGATAAAGCTTACGAGACTGGAGGCTATGATGGGTTAGCAATATTATTGCGAGAAAATGTACAAGGAAAGATAATCAAAAGTATTTTCACTCAGTTATCAAAATAAATTATTATTTACTTTGTTTATTGTTTTAGTAAAGAAAGATATTATATAATATTTAAAGCATTTATGTTATAATTAATACTATCCAAAGAAATTTGTATCAACGTATGCTGCGATCAATGTTATTACAAATAAATAGATTTGTTTATCGAATTGACTTTATTTTTATGATTTACCATTTACCATCTAAATTATAATTATTATTCGTTAAAATAATAGTTATCTGAAAATAATAAATTTACATGAATAATATATAATATTATTCATATAATATATAATATTATTCATATAATATATAATATTATTCATATAATATATAATATTATTCATAATAATATATAATATTATTCATATTCATTAATTCTATAACATTAATAAGAAAAAGTTTAAATTTCCCACCATTTCATCGAGTTTGCAGTCAATGCGGCGTTGCCGCTTATCGCGAGCATGCGCAGTTATTACTATCTAATGTATTAAAAGACAAGATTACTAACTTCGAACATAAATATTTTTAGTTTTAGATCGGTGGCTAATGCTTTTTTTAATATCATTGGAATCCTTGTAATAATATGTATAACGATTTAGTTTTTTATCAAAATCCAGTTTTTTAGAGTTTCGTAAATCAATACAATATGGGCAAACTGACAGTCGGTCCCATAAGCTACGTGTTAAATTACATAGTTTTATAACTTTTTTTCTCAACAATTTGGTCGGTAACCCATTATTTTTTTAATACTAATAAAAAGCTTGATGCTTAAACTACGATCTCCATTTTTTTAGAGATTTCTCATTTTTTATAAAACTCGTGGAAGCCACCTTAAATAATTAATAATTACATTATCGAAAATAAATTTTTATGGTCAATAATTGTTTGTTGAGATATTAGGTACACGTTGAATAGATAAAATGTTTAATAATAATAAAAATAATAATTCTCGAAATTCCCAAGAAACCTTGTGTTAAATTCAAGTAAAACATTATTTTTCTCCGGTTTTCTGGTTCTTTGGTTTTGTAGATACTTTATTATAAGTGAATTTTTTTGTATGGGCATTACAAATTTGTGGGCCTTTTTTGAGCCTTTAGGCCCTTATTGGGCATTAAAAATTTAAGTCTCATAATTTGCCCTTAGAACAGTTGAGGCACAATGTTTTTAAAAATTTTAATTTCATAATTTGACCTTAAAAACTTTGAGGATTCATAGTTCCGGTTCCTCTTCCCTGGTTGGTAGTTTGGTCTCGACGTCGTCTTCTTAGCCGTACTCATCACCATCGTCATCCGATAAGTACGGTTTGAGGTACTGGACATGGCATTTCTCCTTATGTCCTTCAACATCCTGGATCTTATGAGTATTTGGGCCGTAGCTATGAACGATCAAATACGGATCGACGTATTTTGGAGATAACTTGGCGGAGACGCCTTCTGCGCTGGATGAGTGAACTTGAGTGATCTTCTTCCATACCAAGTCCCCAACTTCAAAAGAAGTATAGCGTCTCCAGGAATTATAGTAATCGGCTTGCCTATCCTGAGCTTTATTAGCATTTAGCTGAAACTTTGTTGTAAAGATTAGGTAGTCGTGATAGCAGATCACCCCACTCAAGCAACCGCTGGTATTCCAAGTGTTACTGAGTCAGCTCGTCTTGAATACGATGGACAGAGCCGGGTGGCTCAGGCTTCCAACCGTAATTTAATAAGGCCGATCTTTATTCTGTCAAACTCTGTACCGCCGTATTTAAAGCAAACACTAGGTTTGGTAACTTCTCGTCCCAAATGTTGTGCTTCCCGGTAATATAAGACGCTACCATCGTTTTCAGCGGCCTATTAGCGCGTTCGACAGGATTGGCCTGAGCGTGGTAAGGAAGAATTGTCAGGAGGAGTCAGTGCCGTTGTCAGATAAAAATACTTCCGGTGTGCCAAAACGCATGACGACTCGTTCGTGTAACTCCCTCACGATCGTGTTAGCGTTAGCTTTCCGGATCGGCATTGCTTTAATCCAGCGCGTGAACAAGTCTTGAATGACCAAAATATATTCAAATCCGTGTGTGGAGCGGAGCAGTGGTCCAGTAACATCCCCTGCTACCACTTGCCATGGCTTTTCAACCATTCATCTACTCATCAAACCCATGAGAGGGCGTTGCTCCACCTTGCATGGCTGGCACACCTGACATTTGCGTACATACTTGCCAACTTTGGCACAGTAACGTGACCAATAATAGAACTGCGCCACACGAGCAAATGTCTTTTCTTGACCTAAATGGTTAGCTACCGGATCATCATGGCATTCACGGAAGATGGCCTGTCTGTGCTCTTCAGATACGACCAACTTCCAAGCGTCTTGATCTTCCATGGTATCATCCAACTCGGTATCTACCCTATACGAATACAGTTTCCACCTTGGATCTTCTATTCAGGAAATTCCCTCACTGTTCCGTCACGGCACCGATACCAGTATCACGAGGATCAGCCTGGACCACATACTCACTGTTCTCATTGGGAGTTTGCAAAACGGGCGCTGTCATTAGCAGAGCTTTTAACCGCTGGAAGGCACTCTCTTGTTCTTCCAGCCAAACATAACTCTGGTCTTTCTTGATCAGAGATGTTAGCAGCTCAGCTTTCGTAGCATATTCGTGCACGAAGCTTATGAAGCGTGTGTAGCATTTAGTATCCAAGTTCAGCATAATCGCAACCCATATTTCCCGAGTCTCTTTACGGAATCCACTTACGTCAACCTGACACCACCAGCGCGTCTCGTCCTCAGGACGGTAATTTCGTCGGCTAGTGCTCGGTGTCACTAACTTTAAGGCATCGTAGGTGTCCGGATCCATTCCGACTTCCTGGGATCTGTCTGGAATCAGTCCTTTCCTTTTCTGCTTCACTGCAGTTGGACTATCTCGGTAATCGGGAGTCAGACCTTTATCCTCCTTGGGGACTCCCAAGCTCGCGAGGATACGGTCGGGATAATCCACGTGTGCTCACGAGGATACGGTCGAAGTAATCTACGTGTGCTCACGAGGATTCGGTCGGGATAATCTACGTGTGTTCACGAAGATACGGTCGGGATAATCCACGTGTGCTCACGAGGATACGGTCGGGAAGCGGTTACGGTACGGTAGGTTTGGTTTACGGACGTGCAGTGTTGCCAGATAGAGGTGTTTTTTCTTTGTTGCACTCACACAGTATGACCTCATTTACATTAGATAATAGAGGACAGAAAAACCCTAAATGGTAACCCTGCGGACGTGTGCTCACGTTCGCATCTACGGCCGCCCGCACCAGGGTTAAGATTCAGTCTGGCCGTGTGCTCACGACCAGCTTCCTCCGGCTCCCTGATTCAGACTGGTTCCAGCGGTTCTCGGCGCGCCTTATATACCCGATCTGCGCGAGCGCGCATGCGTAGAACGCGGTTGCCGCACTCCGAACGAGGTCAATGAACTGGCCAATAGGCGCAGTAGTGAGGGGGGCGGTCAATGCCCCTTCGGCTATTTATATCGCGGTCGTTGAACTCGCGTTTTACGACGTGGGTTAGTCGTGAAGCTATCTTACTATACTTCGAGTCTTAAACCTAATGATTAGTGATACTTATTACTTTAATAATTATTATGCTAAATGATTAATTAGCGCGTGCAATTATTGCGCGTCGCAACCGTCGATCGGAACTTTTACGTGTCCCTTTCATCCTTTTTCTAAACCGAAGAGGTGACTTGTGGGTTTTCTTCCTTGGTAGCGTATATTTATCCAACTTAATTCCAGCTTCCTGGATTTAAGATTCTAACATTCTTTATTGACATTCGGTAATGGGTCTATTTATAAAGGCATTGCGATAGTTTTTCCGAATCAAACGAATTTAAATTAAACGAGGCAATATCTGCTCTTCAGAACAGGCCCTCGTTAAATAAAAATTATAAGCGTTTCGTCCTCGATCTCCAATTTGGACTCCAAACTACAACAACTTATTTAATATACTTAATGATTTAATATTATTATATTCAGATAAATTGCATCACAATTTCTCCAGTCAAATAGTTATAGTTGATTATTGCGAAAATTCCCGTGTTATTATATACAAAGATTAAAATTTTTGTTGCTATTATGATTATTTATAAAATATAAATCTTTAACTATATTTGTTATGATAGTTAGACATTGTTTCAACAATTTAAACTTTTATTACATGTGGAAATAAATGGTCTCTTCCAATTCCTGTATATGCATAATCCTTTCAATATTCGCGAAAGTGTTACAGGCATGGAAGGTCAACCGATTTTGTTGAAAATTAGAAAATTATTATTCTATTCAGGTAGCTCTAGGTTAATTAGAATCAGATTTATTGATTAGTAAAATTTCACCAGGGAAGGTTTTTCATTATTTTTCACAGTACCGCTAAATTTCGAAAAAAATCACATTTTTAATCAAACTAACAAAAAGATGACCAGAAGTGCCGGTGATAGATATTCATCAAACTTTGTACAGTGATTACATATTTAAAGTTATGAAGACATTATTTGCCGTTTTATTGAATAGGCTTTAATTTCTAAGTTATTCGGGTTAAATTGAAATTAATTAAAAAATCACTGTTATTTTTTCGCTTGTAATTAATTTGCTATTGCAGATAGACCTTAAAATTAAATTTAATTAAAATCTAAGATGAAATAGATACAGTTTAAACAAAAATGTATTTAAATTGATCAATAAGTTAAAAAGTTATTGAAGAAATAAAATTTGAAAGCAAAGGTGGCCAAAAAATAAATTATATTTATACTACTATATGTTTCATTGAAATTACGAAATCTTTTTTTACACTGAGAAGTTTGTAGTAAAAAATATTCAACTTATAATGTTAAACCTGAATCTATGATAATGAGGAATTCGGACGAGTTTTGAAGAAAGAGCGAAACATTTTTGGAAAAATTTTTGGTGTTTTTATTTAATATTTTTTATTTTTTATTTTTTATTTTTTATTTTTTATTTTTTATTTTTATAGATTCTTCGGGGGTGATTATAAGTAGGGGCAATCTGACTGCCCATATAATTGACTGTAAGACCGATAAAAATATTAATTAATTTAGTTATATTACAGTCGACATAAGTAATATTTTATTAGTGTATTACGTACCTAGAATGGAAAAGTAGCGAGGAAAAGAACCGTGCATTCATCGAGGTTGTCAAAAGTTCGCTATAGACTGTCCGCTTCTTTTGTGGCCTAGGTGCGTAACTGTTGAGGATATGGTGGGATCAAGGAGGTTCGGGCGTCATAAAATAAGCACTCACTGTTTCAATAGAAAAATGAAAAACACCGCTTTATTTTTAATAGAAGAATCTACAGAACAACGCACTGCGCGAAAGCAAAGACGAGAAAAACGGGGAGTGAGTCGCCGCGCGGCAGAGCGGAAGGCGATCCGGCGAGAGACAGAGAGAGAGAGAGAGAGAGAGAGTGAGCGCCACTGCGCTCGCTTGCGTACGCCCCGCGCGGCATTCTGGGTCCAGGAGTGGGGGTCGCCTCGGACTCGCCTGCTCGCTCCTTCTCCCTTCATCTCACACACACACCTTGCTCGCACAAAACCAACAGTAACTTACTATTAATTTTCTGATTTCCAGCAAAGATGTAAACTTTTTATTAAGAGCAAGTTTAAGCATTTACCTTCAGTCGCTGTCAACTTATAAGCATTTAAATGTGATTCATTGTTTCTTTTAATTTTTCTTTAACAGTCTATAACTTTTAAAAAATGGCCATTATTCTAGTAGAATTGAAAACATTTGAAATAGGCTGGAAACTAGCAACTAGGTAGAAATACTACCCAGGATCCCGTTGAAACGCTTTTTGGCCTCGTGACCGCTGATTTAATAGAATGGACATAACCTCAAAAGATTGAACAACTGTTTCTTGGTTAAATTGTACTCTAATCTAGGCGAATGTTGTCTCATTCTATTGGTTTTGCCCATTAGTCTACGATTTTTTATAAATTTATGCCGGAGAACCCACCGTTGCTAAGATATATTCGATTTTACGGTCCAAAATTCATCAGACATTATTAATTGGTTGTTTCTAGCTTGCGCAGGGAAAGTGTCCGAGACTAGGTTTCATCCTTACAACTGGCTAGGTAAGAGCCATTATTATTAGATCAAGCTAAATCAATCCAAGAAATGTGCAGAAAAGGAGAGAAAAAGCGTTTCATCACGGGGCCAAAACTGACTACAATTTTCGCACATTTCTATGAAACTAGCTACTTACTATTTATTTAATTTTTTTAAATTCTACTATGGTAGACAGAAAAAAATAGAGCGTTTTCACATTTATGTATACCGAAACAGCTATCAAATTTTCAACAAAATCCGTTTCCAAGAATTTAAGAAAATGACAAAATGTATGTATTTTCCCCCTATCGAGGAGACGTTTTTTTTTTCATTTTGTACCTATTAAATAAAATGACCACAACCTCAAAATTGAAAGAATAAAAAAAAACCAAAAAAACATTTCATTGCTGGGCGAAAGATGTATACATTTTTCGATCATTTTTCCAAAAAACAAGCTCTCTACAATTTATTTAATGAAATCCGTTTCAACTAGGGTCCTACTTACAAGGGGAGTAACTTGACCTCCGGGAAACGAATATTATCCTAATTTTGGTATGTCTTTTATAATATAAAAATGTGAAGAACGCCAATCTATCTCTTGACAAAGGCCACTTTTACGAGACTTATTCGATATCTAATAATAATATTAGTAAAAATTACTTCTAATTTGATTGCTCATAACTAAAAAACAAATAAATATAGGTACTCAAACCAAAAACCAAAAGAAAGTTGAGTTCAAGTAGATGCGTTTTAAAAAAAAGAAGCTCAAATTGCTTAATTTGGAGCAAAGTTATGAAGAAAGTAAGAAATTGAAGAAATTTTAACCAAAATTTTATATGAAAAATGTATTGTTTCTTTTGGTCTAATAATCTTAAAATTCTTATTTTCTTCATAACGTTGCTTCAAATTAAGCAATTTGAGCTTCTCTTTTTTAAACCATATCTACTTGAACTCAACTTTCTTCTGGTTTTTGGTTTGAGTGCCTATCTCTATTTGTTTCTTAGTTGTAAGCGATCAAATTAGAAGTAATTTTTACTAATATTATTATTAGATATCGAATAACTCCCGTAATAGTGGCCATTGGCAAGAGATAGCTTGGCTTTCTTCACATTTTTATATTATAAAAGACATACCAAAATTAGGATAATATTCGTTTCCCGGAGGTCAAGTTCTCCCCATGTTAGTTTAATTTAAAAATATGCATATTTCAAATTTTAGTAATACTTTAAAAAATTATAAAGAACTACTAATAGTGAAATTTTACTAATAAGCAACTCTACTTTTTATAAACTTAGTTAAGGAGAGACTAAACCAAAAGTTTTCTAAATCGACAGTTCAAACTGATGGCACTACCGTCAGGTGACAATTTTGCGATTTTGATCTGTAAAAGTATGTAGTTACCCGCCAAAGTCATGATCGCAATAATTCGTTAATCGATTTATGAAAATTTGGACGCTTATTTGAAAAAATGAAATGATAGCGGTATAGGTACGTCAGTCAAGTAACATTATTTTTGATCAATTAGATCTGTCAAATCGTAATTTCGGTCAATTTTTTGAAATACATGATTCAAATAGCAAAGCAGACACCATGCCGACTTGTGTGTTTACTGATGTAACGCTAGATGGCATGATCGAGATGTTACTCGACTGATGTTTCTCGAGTTGACATATTTCAAGATATTTTCCAAAATTATGATTTTACGGTTCTACCTGACGGAAAATAATGTCTATCATTTTATAATATTCAAAAATCGATCGACAAAGTATGGGGATAATGACTTTCACGGGTAACTGCGCTTCGTATTTCAAGATTCCTGTTAAAAATACGAAATATTTTACGTGTCGAGCTTGAGTAAATTGTACCTTTTGGTATACCAATAGCGCTCGAGAAATGATTTGGGTATCTGATAGCTCATAAATTAGTTATTTAAGATTTTATTGATCCAGTCCAGTATTCAGTATTCAGTAGACCATGGGCACCAATTTCTTTACAGGTTGAATGTATTCACCCGACGACGTCTTGAAGGTGATAACTCGAACGAACCCATCATCACCAGGATGTATCTTGACGACACGAGCCAGGGACCAACGCCCGGATTCGAATAACAGGCTAGGATCAACGACGATAACGACGTCCCCAAATACAGAGATTAAGGCGCGGTCGAGTCCAGTTGTATTGTTGTTGTAGCGTATTTAGATATTCGGGGCTACAACGCGTCCCAAATTGGTCTCGTAGGGCTCGAACTAATTTCCAATGATTCCATTGGCTTAAGTTGGCTGGAACAGAGCCAAGGGATCGTCCAATAAGTAAGTGACCAGCAGCAAGGACATCTAAGTCATCTGACTCTCCGGATAGAGCGGTAATTGGACGACTATTGAGCATTGCTTCTATGCTGATCACCAATGTCGATAATTCTTCGTAGGTGAGATTTCGGGGAGAAGTAACTCGTCGAAGGTGAGTCTTGCGCGAAGTTCGAGGTCGGCTCGACGGAAATAAGTCCCGTTGTCGCTCCCAACCTCTGATGAGACACCTCGACGACTAGAAAATCTAATGAAAGCAGATAAGATTGACTCGATAGTCATATCTCCGACGACTTCTAGGTGCAGAGCCTTTGTGTTCATGCAGACGAAGACTACGATATATCCTTTCGTTGTGCGAATTCCGCGTCCTTTTGCAGATAATACCGCGATGGGTCCTGCGTAATCAACGCCCGTTCGAGAGAATGGTTTCGCTGGGATGACGCGTGCTCGAGACAACGGTGCCATTATTTGGCATGTGGTGTCGGCTCGAGCTCTCACGCAGATGACACATTTGTGTAGAAATGAACGCAGCCAACGCCGCCCACCGATGATCCAGGCGCGCCACATCATGTGCGAATAAGTGAGACGGAATCCTCCATGCAGAGCTCCCAGTGAGAATGTCGTCAACGAACCATAGTCAATACACAATTGCTGGATAGTGCTCAAAGCAAGGTACGGCGAGCAAGACTCCATATGTGACGGTCAGAAGTTCAAAATGAGTAACATCGTCATCTAGTTAATATATAAACCAAATCTGTCTGCAACTTGGGGCCTGAATATAGCACGTCGTTAAGACCATAGCCGGATGAAGTTCGCCGAGAGGCGTCAAATACGACATGCAGACGTTGATTCGGGCCTTCCTGTTGCCAAATTCCATGGTGCGGGATGCAATTAACCGGTCGATCGGAATGGGCCAAGTCATCGGTGGTCAAGGCTTTCATGTGTCCGAGGCTCTCGGTAACTCGGTGTCTCGTTTGAAGCGTTGATGTAGCGATTTTAAGGCCGTCAGTGCACCGGTCATACTATTTCTAAATAGTTTCACTACTTCAAGTTTCAGTGGCAACTGAACAACATATTTGCCGTCTTTTGCACGACGGTGATATGCATAGATCCGTTTGCACTCGTCGTCAGACGGCGATGAACGGAGTGATTTAGGAACCTCCTCTACCTCCCAAAATCGCTGCATCAACATAATTAGCTGATCGTGCCAATCCGTTTCAAGAGGAACCATGGTTGTGGTAAGAGTATTGAAGTTAGTCTTGCGTCGATCAAAGGGTGCTTGGTCAGTGATGATTCACCCCAATCCGATTCGTTGTGCCATAAGGTCTTCATAATTGATAACATCGGGTCTTATTAGGCGTTGGTATCCATCAGCACCGATGAGAAGATCAATGGATGGTCAATCGTAAAACGTATTGTAATGTCGAGGCGACTGAGACCGTGAACTTCGAGTGTGATACTTGAGTCAAGTTCGTCTGTTAGAACGGTGAACTGACTGGTACTACGAGCGTAATTAGCGGACGAACCTGCTACTCCTCTGATGGAAATACTTGACGGTGGAGAGAGTGACTTCGGAGCACGCATCTAATAGTGCACGGGCCGAAATTGATTGCCCATGCTTTTCAATTAATTGAACAACGGCTGTGGGAAGTAACTTGAGTCACAACGGCGGTGTGTTCGAACTTCGAGAGAGATGAGCGACGACAGATGTCTGATCTTCTCTCGCTTTCTTAGCTGGATCTCGAAACTCGTCGACACATATTCCGTGCTTCATCTCTTGAATATGTAGCGATGTGTGATGCTTGCTATGGCAAATGTTGCAAGTGGACCTTGTAAAACATGTGTTTACTGAATGACCGGTCCTCAAGCAATTGAAGCAGAGATTCCATTCGGCAACTGCTTCTCTTCGTGCTGCCGGTTCAAGCTGAAGGAATCGAGAGCATCAGCCCAGATAGTGAAAGCCCTTACATTGTTGACAGCGAGTCAAGTCTTTGTGGGTAGCGAACGTCGTTGATTACCGATTATTGAGCAGGATTTAACTGCGGTTGAACGTGACTGTTAGGAAGTCTCTACAGAAATCAGGGAGCGAGACCTTCGCTGTAAAAACTCTATCAAAACGGAGTAAGCAGGCATTAGCGGCGCTCCGGCTGACGACACGTCAGCTCGCTCAAGCTCATCCTTCCATACTCTTCGGGTCGTCTGATTCATGCATGAGGCGGCGATCGACACAAACCAGTCGTCCCATGAGTCTACTGGTCGGCCTAATGCTCAAAGCTGATCTCGGTGGCGTTCAATCAAATGCTTAAGACCTTAAATTTCAGACGCTGTTTCTCCGCGAAGAGGCTTGAGTTTAAGCAATGCGGAAATGCGGTCTTGAACTAACGTTCGGTGAAGTTCGAAGCCACCCTCGAGAAGGACTCAAGCTGTCGCATAATTTGCTCCTGTTATCTGAAGGGCATCTAGAGCAGCCTTCGCATCGCCTTGAACATGCGACTTCAAGTAAAACAATCGTTCAACGTCGCTTAACTGGTTATCCTCATAAGTCAAGCATTGGAACATATCACGGAATGATTTCCAATTTTCTCTCTTCCCTGAGAAAATTGGTATGCTGATTCGAGGCAAACGGGCACTGGCACCGGTAGATTGAGTCCTAGAAATCTGTCCGCTATTTGATTCGGGTTTGTCGAACTTTGTCTATTCATAGTAGATGTGTGAACGTGCATCGAGGCACAACGCCTCGACCTCAGCATATGAATTACAAAGGTTATGTTCGGTGTCAGAATTCTCATCGAAGCCCGACTGAAGGAGACGAAGATGGTTGCTCTGGTAATCGGTTCAGTAATTCTCCAGAACCTCAAGTCTCGCCCCAAGAGCGCCTGACGTCCAATTCATTGAGGGCGTGTCAAACGTGGTCTTGGCAAATCGACGCATGAGCTCGATGAGAGTTTTTGAGCATTTGCCAGAAATTGTCCTTCCTCCTGCCTGTGAACAGAGGTAACAAGGGTATAGGACAAGGAAGGCGAGAGATGGGAGCTAGAGAGTCTGCGAAAGGCCTTGCTGTGTCTATCTGCGCCGCATGGAAAGGGGATGTTATTTAGGAATGCCGCGTTGGCTCCAAAGAATCCGAGAGAAAAGAAAGCGAGGGGGTGGACCGAACGGTGGTAGACCGTCATTCGGCGCGAAAATTCCGTTATCATGGATCTGTGGCCAAGCGTGATGAAAGAGCATGAGAGTCTGTAAAGGCTCTGCTGTCTTAGTCGACTTGAATATCACATAATGCATCCGTTGGGAGAGCCGCATCGGCAATCGACGGTCCCTCCCCTCGTGGGGAGAGAGAGAGAGAGAGAATGAATGAATGAATGAATATTATTTGTTGAGTTTATTGGGTCTTTTGGGGTAGAAATCCCGTAGGCACTTTGGCAATACATTAGTGTTAACTTAACAAATAAATATAAATAAAAACAATGAATAAAAATCCTTAAAACTACACAACAAAAATAAAAAATATATATGGGGTATTCCACGTGAACTGGTCCGATCAAAATTTTAATATGCACTAAATTTTGGGTACACATTGCAAATAAATCTCAGAATACAAAAAAAATTTTTAGATACTGGAATTTATTTGCTCATAAGTTATTCTGACCTCACAAAGTGAATTTTTCCAAGTTTTGTTCAACACCAGCTGGGTTCCCCGCTATTTAACTCAAAATCTATGAACTTTTACTATAGAACATTATATGTAACATTCGTTGCTAATTGTGTCTAGAATTTATTCTTCTAGAGTAGAATTTCTAATTTCAAGGTGAATGTTACATAAACTACATGTCAATATTCAACTGGAAAAAAGTGCAAGTGCGCCACAATTGATTTTTTTTATCCAAAAGTCTAAAAGAAAGCTTGAAGCAATACCTTTCAAATGATCTATAGCATTTTTATGGCCTTCAATTCTGTAAAAAGTTATGATATTTTAAAGAAAGAGAAAAAATTCACAAAAATTTACATGGTAATTTCCATTTAAATTTTTAAAAAATTTCGTGTTTTTTAAAATTATCATAACTTTTTACAGAATTGGAGGCCATAAAAATGCTACAGACCATTTGAAAGATATTGCTTCAAGCTTTCTTTTACGACTTTTGGATAAAAAAAATCAATTGTGGCGCACTTGCACTTTTTTCCAGTTGAATATTGACATGTAGTTTATGTAACATTCACCTTGAAATTAGAAATTCTAACCCAGAAGAATAAATTCCAGACACAATTAGCAACGACTGTTTCATATAATGTTCTATAGTAAAAGTTGATAGATTTTGAGTTAAATAGTGGTAAACACAGCTGGTGTTGAAAAAAACTTGGAAAAATCCACTTTTTGAGGTTAGAATAACTTTTGAGCAAATAGATTCCAGTACCTAAAAATTTTTTTTGTATTCTGAAAAACATTTGCAATGTGTACCCAAAATTTGGAGCATTTTAAAATTTTGATCGGACCACTTCGTGTGGAATATCCCATATATATACAAACATAAAAAGATTTAAAATTTGATATAAGATCAACAAAGTGAATATATTGAACATAATATAAAAAATAAAATAAAATACTAAAATAGTTTAAAATACAACATTTCGCCATACAATTCCGTGTTTACAAACAATAATAGACTTCAAAATAACGCATGTTAATACTGATTAGGTAGCATTGATAAACTAATAATTCTAAAGCTACTCCGTTTGGAAACGAGGGATGGACCGCAATACGATTCGCTCAGATCGTACCCGGTCGGACCAAGCTGCTTGATCGAGTCCAAACAGATGATCGAAAAGGGTTCGTTTGAACAGGTTTAGGGAGGAATTTATTAAAATGTCAATGGGTAGAGAGTTTATTATGCGAGGTATGATGGTGAGCTATGTATTATGATATTATATGCTAATGATCCGATGAGGTAGGAGTGTCTGGACTCGACCGACAGCCATTTTAGATCAAACATATGGGGCGTCACATGATCATATCTAAGTAGATCACCCCTCACAAATCTTACGCACGCATTTAGTAGTCTCTGTAATTTTAGATTTTTGGTTTGATCAATGTCATCGTAAACCGCACACGCATAAACAAAATGCGGGAAAATGAGCGCCTCCACCAGATTTTTTCTGAGTTTCCGCGATAAAGTTCTCCTATAATATCTCAAGGAATGAAGGACTCCATGAACCCGTTTAGAAATTACCAAAACCTGTTTTGACCAATCTAAGGTAGGCGAAATAAATAATCCCAGAGACTTAACTTCGCTTTCATACTGTAAGAATTCATTCCCTATTCTAACTCTCGGGGCAGTGTTAAGGTCGATACGGGAAATAAACGCCTGGCTGCCCAGCATTATAACCTTCGTTTTATTTACATTCAGTTTGAGACCATTTTTATTCGCCCATGCGGCCATGGCATTTGCGTCCTCCGAGATTCGCTGAACTCCTGATTCAAACTCCGTCGGATAAAACGACGAATAAACCTGGGCATCATCCGCGAACAGCATACATTTGCTATATTTCAAAACATTCGGCAAGTCATTTATGAAAATGGAAAATAGGATCGGACCAAGAACACTGCCTTGAGGTACACCCGCATTTATACTCAACCAGTCAGACAGTTCACCACCCTCGCCCTCCACAGCTTGAGAGCGACCTACCAGACACCTGTAGACCCAATTTAAGACATTATCCGAGCACCCAATATTACTTAATTTAGTAATGAGCCCATCATGAGGCACTGTATCGAAGGCCTTAGAGAAGTCAAATAGCATAAGAATCGTGATCATCCGATAATCGATAGCTCTTCTGACATCATCCAGGACCCCCAATAATGCTGTCTGAGTGCTATGACCCCTTCGAAAACCTGCCTGTCTCTCTGTCAATAAGTTATTGCTTTCTAAGTAATTAGAAAGCTCTAGATGCACTATGCGCTCGAGTACTTTAAATAATTCACACAGCTTAGCAATTGGCCTGGTATCCGCACACGTTTCAATTTTACTTGACTTTGCCAACGGAAATAAAACGACCCTCTTCCAGCAGTCGGGAAAATAACCCGCAATTAACATATTATTATATAATTCATAATGTTATATAATAAAAACATATTTTTATATATAATATTTTTTAATAAAATGTGAAAAATATTGTTCCCATCCCATAGAATCAGAAATAACAGTATCTATACGACCATACGCAAATCGTAAATAATAGACAAAAATAGACTTCAGTGACGTTTATTAGAAAACGATGGACTTAGAAAAATTTTAGGATAAAAGTTCTTAGAATTCATCAAGACTCTGGAATTTTTTCAGAATTTTTTGACGACTTTTTGGATTTTCAAAAGTGCAAATTTTTTGAAAATTTAAAAAGTCGTCAAAAAATCTGAAAAAATTCCAGCGTATTCTTTGATGAATTCTAAGAACTTTTTATCTATAAAATTTTTCTAAGTCATCGTTTTTGAGTAAAAACATTCCTCAAGATTTTGGACATTTTTTCTATCTTTAGCCGCCATTTTGTGTATTTCCACATGAAATTGGCAATTGTCAATGACTTAACTTCAAGTTTAGGATCATTTGACGTGGTTTTTATAGTTATAACAAGAATCCTTATGAGATTTCAAGGTTACTAGTACATAAACTACAATGTCAATATTCAACTGGAAAAAAGTGCAAGTGCGCCACAATTGATTTTTTTTTATCCAAAAGTCTAAAGAAAGCTTGAACGCAATACCTTTCAATGAATCTATAGCATTTTTTAGGCCTTCAATTCCTGTAAAAAGTGTATGATATTTTAAAGAAAGGAGAAAAAATTCACAAAATTTACATGGTAATTTCCATTTAAATTTTTAAAAAATTTCGTGTTTTTTAAAATTATCATAACTTTTTACAGAATTGGAGGCCATAAAAATGCTACAGACCATTTGAAAGATATTGCTTCAAGCTTTCTTTTACGACTTTTGGATAAAAAAATCAATTGTGGCGCACTTGCACTTTTTTCCAGTTGAATATTGACATGTAGTTTATGTAACATTCACCTTGAAATTAGAAATTCTAACCCAGAAGAATAAATTCCAGACACAATTAGCAACGACTGTTTCATATAATGTTCTATAGTAAAAGTTGATAGATTTTGAGTTAAATAGTGGTAAACACAGCTGGTGTTGAAAAAAACTTGGAAAAATCCACTTTTTGAGGTTAGAATAACTTTTGAGCAAATAGATTCCAGTACCTAAAAATTTTTTTTGTATTCTGAAAAACATTTGCAATGTGTACCCAAAATTTGGAGCATTTTAAAATTTTGATCGGACCACTTCGTGTGGAATATCCCATATATATACAAACATAAAAAGATTTAAAATTTGATATAAGATCAACAAAGTGAATATATTGAACATAATATAAAAAATAAAATAAAATACTAAAATAGTTTAAAATACAACATTTCGCCATACAATTCCGTGTTTACAAACAATAATAGACTTCAAAATAACGCATGTTAATACTGATTAGGTAGCATTGATAAACTAATAATTCTAAAGCTACTCCGTTTGGAAACGAGGGATGGACCGCAATACGATTCGCTCAGATCGTACCCGGTCGGACCAAGCTGCTTGATCGAGTCCAAACAGATGATCGAAAAGGGTTCGTTTGAACAGGTTTAGGGAGGAATTTATTAAAATGTCAATGGGTAGAGAGTTTATTATGCGAGGTATGATGGTGAGCTATGTATTATGATATTATATGCTAATGATCCGATGAGGTAGGAGTGTCTGGACTCGACCGACAGCCATTTTAGATCAAACATATGGGGCGTCACATGATCATATCTAAGTAGATCACCCCTCACAAATCTTACGCACGCATTTAGTAGTCTCTGTAATTTTAGATTTTTGGTTTGATCAATGTCATCGTAAACCGCACACGCATAAACAAAATGCGGGAAAATGAGCGCCTCCACCAGATTTTTTCTGAGTTTCCGCGATAAAGTTCTCCTATAATATCTCAAGGAATGAAGGACTCCATGAACCCGTTTAGAAATTACCAAAACCTGTTTTGACCAATCTAAGGTAGGCGAAATAAATAATCCCAGAGACTTAACTTCGCTTTCATACTGTAAGAATTCATTCCCTATTCTAACTCTCGGGGCAGTGTTAAGGTCGATACGGGAAATAAACGCCTGGCTGCCCAGCATTATAACCTTCGTTTTATTTACATTCAGTTTGAGACCATTTTTATTCGCCCATGCGGCCATGGCATTTGCGTCCTCCGAGATTCGCTGAACTCCTGATTCAAACTCCGTCGGATAAAACGACGAATAAACCTGGGCATCATCCGCGAACAGCATACATTTGCTATATTTCAAAACATTCGGCAAGTCATTTATGAAAATGGAAAATAGGATCGGACCAAGAACACTGCCTTGAGGTACACCCGCATTTATACTCAACCAGTCAGACAGTTCACCACCCTCGCCCTCCACAGCTTGAGAGCGACCTACCAGACACCTGTAGACCCAATTTAAGACATTATCCGAGCACCCAATATTACTTAATTTAGTAATGAGCCCATCATGAGGCACTGTATCGAAGGCCTTAGAGAAGTCAAATAGCATAAGAATCGTGATCATCCGATAATCGATAGCTCTTCTGACATCATCCAGGACCCCCAATAATGCTGTCTGAGTGCTATGACCCCTTCGAAAACCTGCCTGTCTCTCTGTCAATAAGTTATTGCTTTCTAAGTAATTAGAAAGCTCTAGATGCACTATGCGCTCGAGTACTTTAAATAATTCACACAGCTTAGCAATTGGCCTGGTATCCGCACACGTTTCAATTTTACTTGACTTTGCCAACGGAAATAAAACGACCCTCTTCCAGCAGTCGGGAAAATAACCCGCAATTAACATATTATTATATAATTCATAATGTTATATAATAAAAACATATTTTTATATTATATATATATATTTATATAAATCTAGAGTTATGCGGACAACTTTCGAATTCTAACCCGACTTATGCAGACTCTGATAGACTTATGCGGACGTCCGCATAAGTATTTTCGAAAAAAATTATTCTATCACTACTTATGCGGACACAAAAAAAAAATTTCCACATAAAAATAGGGTTATTGGGTATTGGGTTATTGGTTTTAAGGGCATTACTTTAGCAACTAACCTAAAAAAACAATAACCTCATCCAAATCTATATGATTAGATCACTGCATAACCTCAAAATATCATGCAAAAATATTGAGTCTGCATAAGTACACATACATACAGATACATATATATATAGAAAGAGAGAGAGAGAAAGAGAGAGATTGATAACTGATTTATTATTGCCATAGTCGTGATAATTAATTAAATAATAATAAACTTACATATGTAAATAATAATATTATACAGGTGATAATATATCGCTTAAAACATGCAAAATATATAGAATAAAATTAACATAGATTTAGAACTGTAGACCATAGGTATCAACGCAATACATGGAAAGGTATATTTAACAATAATTATATTACAATGTATAAGATAAAGCTAAGCTAAGGTGTTTCACTTAAATAGTTTAAAAGCTCGCGTTTGAATGTGAATGTACTAATGCATTCCTTTACATTTAATGGTAGTTTTTTCCAATTATTCATGGTTTGTATAGAGAAGCTAGATGCACATGAATCACGTGATACTTTCGGAACGCAAAAGGTAAAGCGGCTTCTATTGCCACGTTTATTGTCTTCATTGATAGCCCATAGGAGTACCATAAATTAGTATATATATGTTACTGTTAAAAGCAAAGTAGGTATTTTCAAATAAAAATTTTGAATATTCACTGTAACAGGGTTGTTTTTACTCGTCGGGAGGGTTTTGATTATCCTGTGCATATCCTCAATGCACAGGAAATACTCTCGGTGTAACGATCAGCTGTTTTACCAGACAGCTAACCGATCGGCAGAACCATCCTTTGAGGTGGTGCGAGCTAGCCTCAAGCTTCGCACGATGACGTCTTCCTTGTGTACAGCGTGCGTACCTACCTTGTACACACTTATCCTCCGTCAATATTCGTACTCGGCTCCTCAGATGTGCGTCGTGCGAAGCAATGCACGACACCCGCGGGGCATGGCGGTATTCGCCTTCGGGGACAGGGAGTAATCGCCGGTTAATAAATAATTACTCGGAATTAAAGATAGTTGATTAATTTATTAAAAAAAAAACAAAGATAAAAGAAATGTTACTATAGGATGAGCCAAGGCAAGGTCGAACCTTGGCTCAAAGCAAATAAGGTTATTCGCGTAACCTATAGAAAATACAAAATATACGATAACGTGTGTGTGTGTGCGCCCGCCGCTATTCGCGTTAAGACCCGACGGGTTGGTCGATCTCGAGAACGTGGACTACCCGCCAGGTACGGGTTACCTGGCAGCACAACGGAATGACGCGGTTAGGATTGTACCGGAGTGTTAAGCACTCCGGCCTGCCGTGTACGCGTCTAAACTGCGGAGAGAGAGAGACGCGACGAGAGCGGTTATTCTCTCGCTTGACTCTCCGTCGGGATACCGCGCGTATCCCGTCGTTAAACACGCTTGCCCTACTCGCAATTATTCGCGCACGCCTGGCCAGGACTTACTTGCAATCCGAGACGACCTAGTTGACTACTTCTTGGCGTTCGGTTGCTCCTTCCTCTCCTCCTAGTTGCCTCTCCGTCGGCGCTTTCTCTCGTCCGATTCTCGATTCTCTCTCTCTTTCTCCTGGTACTCGCGGTATAGCGTTCGTTCAAGGCTCGAACAATACTGCCGGTGTGTCGTGCACACCGGCTCTCCGACGCGCTCGCGCATGCGACTTACGCGTCTTCGACGGTAAACTCACGCGATCGGTATGATTTTCGTCTCGCGTGGACCGTTTGCCGTTACATCACAAATTAAGTTAAACGGAATTTTGCATATATTTAATATTGAAATTGCTCTCTTTTCTAAACTGTTCAAAACTAGATTACAAGGAATGTTGCTAAACAGTGATTTTACGTCTAATGATAGTAAAACATGATCTTGATCTACACAAATATTTTCCAATTTTGTCTTCAATTCAAAACTACTATTTACTCGTGACTTGGGCTCTCCGATATTACCTTTGTTCGCAGACATTGTAATGGATGATTTGGAAATGGAATGTCTTAAGATTTTAAAAATTAATTATAATTGTGTTCTAATGTTCTATTACAGATATGTTGATGACACAATTATGTGCATTAAAAAATGTCATATTGATTTAGTTTTAAACATTTTTAACTCTTATGATCAACATGTGCAATGCACTTCGGAATTAAGTATTAACATCAAAATAAATTTTTTAGATATCACTTTAATTATAGATAATAAACGAATCCTTACTAATTGGTTTAAAAAAACTACTGCTTCGGGCAGATTGATCAATTTCTTTTCAAATCATCCAACCAAACAAAAACGCAATATTGTATATAATTTAGTAGACAGAGCTTTATTATTGTCAGACAAAAGTTTTCATAGAAATAACCTCAAAATAATTAAGCAAATTTTAGTTAATAATAACTATCCCATTGGATTTATTAATAAAAATATAAAAAATCGTTTAAATAAAATTAGACATAGTAAAAACAATAACAATCATGGACAAAAGAATTCTAATATTGGCAATAAATATTTGTTATCCATACCATTTAAACAAAATTTCAATTACTTATCAAATATTTTAAAAACTTGGAACTTCATCACTGTACCTATCATTGAAAAAAATTTGAATTCAGTAATTAAGTTGGGTAAAGATAAAACTAGAAAATTTGAACAAACAAATATAGTTTATAAATTCACATGCAAAAATTGCCCAGCTTCTTACATAGGTGAAACAAAAAGAGCGTTAAAAACACGAATTGATGAACATATAAAAAATAGAAATGAAGACTCATTTGTAAACCAACATCAAAATAAGTATGCACATGAATTTGATTGGGATAATACAAAAATAATGGACTATGAACTGAATTATAATAAGAGAGTTATATCAGAAATGATTCATATTAAAAGTAATTATTCTAGTATTAACAAGAAAGAAGATTTATACACTTTGAATAGATGCTACTGGTCAATTCTGAGAAATTTAAAGCCTTAGTTTTCGTATATTGTTTGTATATTGATTTATATAGCAGTTTAATTTTAATTTCTTAATTGTCACATAAACGTTTGACTGACTGGATATGTTTTCATATCTAGTCTTTATTACTTTGACAATTTGATTAAGTTTTTTAACATCTAAAGGTAATTTTTATTTATTTTAATGTTGGTAGTTTTTCATATTGATTTTGTATTCGACTTGTTGATTGTTTACTTGTCATTCAATTAATTAGCCTGATGAGGTTGGCGTACCAAGTTAACAAAACGTTGCTTTTTTAAAGAAAAAAGTAAAAGTTGGATTGTTCATTTCCACCCATCTATCAATTTATTGGCCTCCTTCATATCGAATTAAAGATATTTATTAAAAATAAAAATAGGGTTATATGCTAAATCAGCTAAAAATTTTATACAATTACTAAACGCATTATTCAGATTCAAATATGTATAAAATTTTTATTTTTTATTTTATTTCATAAACAATAAAAATTAAACAATGTTAAACGTTTGACACATTGTTATTTTTAAAATACTATTGAAGAATTTAATATTATGTATTTTAATATTCACCAATAACCTTATAATTAAACATCCAATAACTCAATAATTTAATTACCTACCTAATAGGAAAAAACTCTCTTTTGCATAAGCTTAATAAATAAGAAATGTTGGTAAAAGATTTTGGGCTGTTTCTAATTTATTTATTTAATGTATTTAACTTTTTAAAAATGGAAGTTGATTATGGACTTAACTACTATGGAAAGGTATAGATCAGACATAACCTCGATTTCTGCGCAAAATTATATTTTTTTTTAATAAATTTGCTTACTTTTGTTTTCAATTATAGTGCGACGGATCAGAGATGCTATTAATTATACGTTTTATTCGTTTATACTAATGACAAAATAGTAATTAGTACAAATAATTTATAATGTAATACAATTGCTACAAAATTACTAATATGTATAAGATGTTTTGAAAAATATTGTTATACTGATATTATCAATAAAGGTATAACCTGATGAGGATGGAGGATATCCATCGAAACGTCGCCAAATAAAAACATACATGGTTTGTTCATCAAAATAAAAAAAACCTAATCCCTTTAATCTAGGTTAGAATTAAAATTGCCGATAAAAATTAAAAAATTGTATTCTGTATAATTTAGAAACTAGCTGCGAAATTGTAAATTTATACATAAAAATGACATTTGATACAAATAAAAACTTTCATACACTGCTTAGAAAATATAAACAAAATCATACCTGTATCGCTTAAAAAGCTTGTCCATAAAGAATCAGCTCTAGCTTTTTCCTTGATAGAAGATAAATTAGTATGTATATTCCTTTTTTTTATTTGATTATTTTGATTTACATGTTTCTTATTATTAATAATACTATTAAGTGCAATTGATAAATTTCCATGATTTGAGTCAGTGCTTTCACGAGAGTCTTCATCATTTTCTAAATTGCAAATAAAATCTGGATCACTAGAATCTGAATCTTCATTATTTTTATTTTCCATTATTTTCTTTTTTTAATTTATACAAATTTCTTATAGTACACATTTACCATCTAGTACCTATAATCATAAAATGTAGATCTAAATATAGATAAATGTTTTCATTTAATTAAACAAAAATAACGCTTAAACAATATGAGGACATACTTATATATTTTATATTTTAAACATTCACAAAAGATCTTCTATAATGTTGTCACCAGTCACTCATGGTACCAGCAACGAAGATAGATCTGTATAGAATGCCAATTGCCAGGTCCCCAAGGAAATGTGTCGCCTTGTTTTGTTATGTAGTACTTCGGGTCCCCAACAGCTAGGCGACGCTAGTGTCGATTTGTTGTGGCGTTTAAGCATCTAAAAGTATTGTAGATATTACTTATCTATATCAGTTTTATGTTTAAAAGTTAAGTGTAAGAGACTTTATGTAGTTTATGACTGAGTCGAATTGAATATAGCGGAAAAGGACTCGTTCTCATTCCGGTCCACCCCCTTAAGCTAGCGACTAATATTAGGTATAATTAAGATAGCGCGAACAATAATTAATTCAGTTGTGATAAAGAGATCAAGAATAAATAGTTTTTATGGAGATCTAAATTAAATTTATTAAAACCCGCCATCAGATCCCATATTGTGGCACGATCCCAGGCATCGCAAACCCATCTATAAGACCAATCCAACAATGTCTTATTCGCTCCACGCTCCACCTCCTTGCGCTATGATTGGCAATTTGTTACGGTAGCCATGAGGGCTAAACGCTCGCACACCCCGTGACAGTAACGAATTGAAAGTTCGGGGTTCAAACCCGCTGCGAATTAAATTTTTTTTTATTAATTAATTGAAATTGAATATGTATTAAGCACATATTATTTAAATAAAAAATTATATAGTTAAATAAGCTTTTAGTTTTTATTAACATTCTCAACTCTCATTCCTTTTTTTAAGGGGATGTCGGACTCGAAAATAGTAATTTTTTTATGATAACATAACATAAGAATAAATTATTATAAGAAACCTGAACGCCATGCCCTAGTTCGATATGTTTTCGAGAGTATATTTTAATTTTTTTAGATTTTTAAATCTGTATTTTAATTCTCATTATTGCGTTGAAAATTCATGCCTTTTTAGAGTATTAATTATCGACCGAAAATTTTTTATTTAATTATTATTAACAAACTTATTTTAAAGAAAATCAAAACGTCATGCCCTCGCTTAATTTTGTTTTAAACTACTCATATGAATAATTCTTTAGTATAATAATTTTTATTACCCCGTTAAACTATTTCTTCCAAATTTAATAAAGTACTGTTAAAATTTCATTAAAGTAATGAACAATTAAATTTAAATTTAAAAAATATTACCGATTTTCATCTAAAATATATTATACTTATTATTTTATTTTGAGACATTTTTTTATAATTGAGCAAGTGTACAACTGAAAGCAGGATACAAATTAAATTTACATTTACAATAAAATAATAATTTCAAATATATTTTAAATGAAAGTCGGTAATAATTTAAAATTTTTTTTAATTGCATTGTCCACTACTTTAATAACATTTTAACAGTATTTTATTAAATTAGGAAGGAATAGTTTAACGGGATGTCGAACCCGAGTTACAGGGATCTACACCTTTTAACATAAGAATTATTAATATGGGTAGTTTAAAACAAAAACGAGGGCATGACATTTTAATTTTTTTAAGACAAAATAAGTTTATTAAGGGGGTCCCAAAGTCAATTTTATGACTGTATTATTGACCTGCCGTCGATATAGTAGGTTCCATAATCAGTATAATACGCCATCTAGCGTACAATTTAAATGATCTCGGTAGATGGCGTAGTTATACCAACATTGTGATTTAATTTTGTGGTGATAATATAACCTATAAGCTTGAAAGGATTTATTCTCTGTCGATCGAGAGACAAAAAATTTTTTTTTCTGTAACTTTGAGAATGCCTTCTTAGCGTGTAAGATCTCTATAAACAATACTTAAAAACAGAAAACTTTTTTATGAATTCAGTTACGTACTAAAATATTTTTAATACCTTAATCCGATAAATTCAGGATTGTTTACTCGTTATAGAGTGAGCAATTGCAGACAGTACTGCACTTGTTACTTACAAGTCATTAATATTTTTACTCGCTATGATGTGATAATAATTTTAATAAATTGTTCAATTTTTTAAAAACTGAAATAAAATATAATATTTACAAACAGTTATTAGCAATCATAGCATCATACTCTAAAAAGGCAATAATTTTCAACGCAATAATGAGAATTAATATAGAGATTTAAAAATCTAAAAAAATTTGAATATACTCTTTAAAACCTACCTAACTAGAGCATGGCGTTCAGGTTTCTTACAATAATTTATTCTTATATGATATTATAAAAATTAAAAATTACTATTTTCGAGTCCAACATCCCCTTAAAAAAAGGAATTAGAGTTGAGAATGATAATAAAAACTAAAAGCTTATTTAACTATATATTTGTATTTAAAAAATACGTGCATAATACATATTCAATTTCAATTAATTAATAAAAAAAAAATTTAATTCGCAACGGGTTTGAACCCCGAACTTTCAATTCGCTACTGTCACGAGGTATGCGAGCGTTTAGCGCTCACGACTACTGCAACAAATTGCTTGAGTAAGTTCAAAGATAGGGGCTAGGAGGGGGTATTAGAGATATGTTTTGGGGTAAACTGCCTTGGTAGTAGCCAATCATCGCGCAAGGAGGTGGAGCAAATATGACATTGTTCTATCTTCGTTGGCACCAGTACCCTCCTTTCCCAGCCGGAAAAGATTATTTAATATTTATATGAAATAAAAAAAATGCTAAACGACGTATTTTTAATTGCTGCACTTTTTGAAATGTGAGCTATTTTTATTTGAACCCATATAATTTTTAAAAATAAATTAATAAAAGAATTCGTTACAAGTAACATAATATTGAGTTTTTCGTTATGTAGTTAGTACTAAAAAGTCGAACCTTTTCTACTTTTAATTGAGCCTCCGCTTAAATTCCTAAAATATCATATATTTATTTAAAAAATTAAAAAAAAACACTTTTGATAAATTATCTTTGCGTCACCGCCGTACGGCGCATGCGTAGATACTTTTAGAAGTTTCGAAACGCCAGTCCGAAAGAAATGTGAACTAGCTTTGTGTTTTTAAAAATAACTCATCCCTCCCATTACCGACAAAATGGGGCCGAAATCGCTTTTCAATTTCAACAAACAATTGAATTTTCAATTCTTTAACCCAAAAGGGGTATAGACGGCAGTGTTTACTAGTACTTTTTTTATATGGTGTGACGTTACGGAGATATAGAGAGAGATATTTTTGGAGGAGAAAAGAGAGTGAAAAGGAGAAGTCTTCATTTTGAGAATTATAAAATATTAATTTGATTCGATCATTGTGAGTCCGAGACGACAGGATAATTAGATAATCATTGTTATCGTGGATCGAAAAATAATAATTAATATTGCATGTGGATTCAAGGTGAAATGTTGGTGAGATCTTTCGATATTTAATTTATTTTTACAGCATCGAGACCTCATGGATGGCTGAAGTAATTAAATTTTGTACAAATTTCGAGTTATTATTTTATTTACAGGTGTAGTTTTGTTGAATTGAGTAAGGTAGCGGATCCGACAGTTTTAGAGTATCGGCAACAAATTATTTCTTTCCAGCTCGAGTTTCCTAAATAACATTATTATTAAGAATCGAGTTTTCTTTTTCTTTTACTGATCAATTAATTGTTAATTAAAGTAAATTGTTTAAGATAAGTTGGATTACGTTTCGTGTTCTAGATTGACGAACAACCGGCGTGCGGTACCAATAATCATTGGAATGTAGTTGTATTGAAGTGAATAAATTAGTTATTAATTATATATAATAAATTGTTAATTTATTAATAGATTGCTCCTTGCGTTGTCTGTGTCGTTTGTGTCGTCGAGAAAATTTATAAAATTATCATTTGCTGATTCGACGTGGGTTTCGCCATTTATTTGACCCCGTTTTACAGAGTGCGGTAGTCTCAAGTCGAGGTGAGGCTTTTAATTACAATAAAATCGAGGTGAAATGAGAGATAATTAAAAGTATTTGCGTAAGGTTAGATTTTATAGGTTTGGTAATTTTTAAGTAAGATCTACCTTACAAATGGCGCTCAACTTTTTAATTTAAATACACACGATTTTTTTTACAAATGATACTTAAAATTTATGTTAATAGATTTCGTGTAGAGAGACTGACGCTAAGTCGACAAAATGGAGTATTGAGTTCTTTTCGAGAGTTGAGTAGCGGTTTATTAATTTGTCGAGTCAGCCCGAGTTAGAATTATTGTGTAAAGACACACTAGGAGCAATTTTGAAAATTATTTATTTGATCTAATGATTATTGGTTTAAGAGTATGTGTATGAGTGTGAGAGATGATTAGTTAACAAAGTGTCTGTTAGTTAATATTTGAAACCTTGCTCAATTCAGGACTGCATCTGGATAAACCAACATTTCATCTGCGTCGAAGTAGGCGACGTAATATCTAATAATAATTATTATTTATTACAATGTTGAATTTTGTTTGATGTTTTTGAAAAAGGAGATTTTAGCGAGATTTGTGGTATATATTGTGTTGTACCTTAGTGCAATTTCATCAACACTTTACTAGTTATTAATTTCGAAGCATATTTTGATAGTAGCTTATAGCTAAAAGTTAATTTAATGACAGGAACAACAAAATAGCTCAGTTGGTAGAGAGTAAGCCTCCGGATCTAAAGATCCAAGGTAATATTCCCGCGGGTTGAAAATTTTTTTTATTTTTTTTGTGCATTTAAAAAAGTATTTTTTCGCTTGCCCAGGACATTTTTTAAATTTTTATATGAAATACATTTTTTAAAGGCATTTTCAACGTTGCTCAAACGTTATCACAACGTTATTTCCACCTATCGCGGCAACTTACATAAATCTTAGCGGACATGTAGCAACGTTGCTCCAACGTTTCAACAACTTTTATAACAACGTTGTAACGTTGTCAAAGAACGTTGCCACAACGTTGCTACAATTTTTACGACTTTTTCGAGTATTGTTTTGTGGAAAATTCGATCATCTTGTGAATTTGAGAGATATTGATGGTGTACCCGTTAATTCTAGGGAGAATAGCACTTAATATACGTGAAGTGAGCAATTAGAGAATTAGGTATACATATTTCCACATTGTATATATATATATATATATATATATGGGTGGTTCTCTGTGACATCGAAGATGAAAAAAATAAATATTGCTATAACTGTGGGAATATGTTTTAGAGGTATCCAGTAGTTCTACTGAATTTTTTCAGATTTTTTCTGGGCCATTATTTTAAGTTACAGAGAGTCAAAGTTGACATTTTAGCACTTTTTTGCATTATATGCCCATTTTCATGAATTTTTAGCTCCCAGGGGATGCATTTTTCACTAAAACATAAGTATGACTTTTTTTGTAAAATTTTCCGAACTTTTCATTAAAAATACTTTTAAAGACATAAATGGATGCTGTCACACTCTTGTAAGCCATTTAAACCTTAAATAGTGAAAATCAGCAATTCTGCTTCGGACTCTGGTAACCTAATACTGTCTAAAAGATGTCTTTTTATAGTCAGAAACTGCCTAAAAATTTCCAGAGTGGGTCTAAATCATTAAGATCACTTATGGTCAAAATATCCGGGAAAAGTGCCCGAAATATTAATAGAAATGTATATTTGTTGCCTTATAACAATGAATCTAGTAGCATGATCATTGCAAAAAAATATATTGACAGAATTGCTGATTTTCACTATTTAAGGTTTAAATGGCTTACAAGAGTGTGACAGCATACATTTATGTCTTTAAAAGTATTTTTAATGAAAAGTTCGGAAAATTTTACAAAAAAAGTCATACTTATGTTTTTAGTGAAAAATGCATCCCCTGGGAGCTAAAAATTCATGAAAATGGGCATTTAATGCAAAAAAGTGCTAAAATGTCAACTATGACTCTTTGTAACTTAAAATAATGGCCCAGAAAAAATGTGAAAAAATTCAGGAGAACTACTGGATACCTCTAAAACATATTCCTACAGTTATAGCAATATTTATTTTTTTCATCTTCGATGTCACAGAGAACCACCCATATGTATATGTATATTGTTTATTACAGCTGGAAAATATCGAGTTTATTTTATTTTAGCTTTAAAGCAAAAATTTGGAGATTAAGAAAAATTCGAGTAACATTGGAAGAAACTCGTGATTTACTTGAAAACATTTCGAGTGATAAGAAGAATTTCGAGTTACTTGACGAGATTTCGAGTATTGTTTGAAGAAATCGAGTATAACTGAAGAAAATTGTGTTTTGACTGAAGAAATTGAGTCTTTATAGAAGAAATCGTGTCATTCTTGAAAAATTTATAGGTTTGAAGGAAAATATCGAGTCTTATGTAGGCTACATATAATTTAATCAACATAGGATTCGAGTCAATTTTTTTTTCAGTTGGATTCGAGAATTTTGCAAGTAAATCTCATAATAAACTCATATATAATTTTCTGGTAAAATAATCGAGTTTCAGGTGCAAAGGAACTACACTGAAAAAAAAATAAAGCAGAATTTGCTTGAGAGCCAAGCAATATCTACCGTGGTGACTCCGGTAAATGAGACAAAGTTGTTATTCCTTTAGAAGCCAAGCAGTTTCTACTTGGGCCTATCAAGCAATACATACTCGACATTAAGAAAGAGATAGACCTAAAATATATATGTATTTTAAAATTGTTAAAAAAGAAAAAGAGGGTAAACATTTTAAGATAGTTGAAAGTAAAGGAAATTATTATATGTTTAATTATTGAAATTAACTTTTACAAGTATACAGTCAATAATATATACGAAAAACGTACAGTCAAAAAGTAAGGATATGTCTTACTCGGAAGCAAAATGCGAATATACCGGAGACCCAAGCAGAAACTGCTTTGTAGCCTAGCACAAATTACTTTTGTTATCAAAAGTAGAAGTCTCTTCGCTGTTTACGGCGGATTCTGCTTTATTTTTTTTTCAGTGTACAATATACAGTGGGTATACTTTATTATGCAATTTATCAATATTAGTTAGGAATTTATTTATTGCTCAGTCACATTGTAATTTTTTTTTCCCATTAATTAGTACCCAGCGAGAATACCAAATCTCTTAAATTACAAGATAACAGGTGTTTAGACTAAGTGTTCCATCTAATAAATAATAACAATCAACGAGTACAAATAACCTGTGTGGTGACGAGTTGATTCGAGTTTTTGCTTTGCTTCGTGTAATTTTTTTTCTATTTCTTACTATTATCTCGTGGTTCGTATTTAAATCGTGAAAATATCGGTGACATCGGAAACTGGTAATGCGGTGTACACGGAGAGTATGAATCGTATTTTATCGGATCCAATGGAACGTGACCGCTTAGATCGATTATTAGCTTGGACAGATGAAGAAATTACGCGTCAATTAAATGCGCAAAAACTAAGTCACATCGGTACTCATCGTGCTAAAGGAGAGCGTAATTTTCGCGCCGCTTTAAGAACAATGGGTGGTGTATCGAACGTACCGTGGTTCGCGGCGTTTGATGAAGAGAACTTTGGAAATAGATCGAGATCGTATGTAGAAACGGAAGATGATAATGGTAGGATAGTTAATTTAGAAACGGAGAATAGTGAAGGAGCCGTAGGAGGTGTTAGTGTACCAAAAATTACGGAATCGGATAGGGTGGAAGGAAATATTGGAGTTAATATGACGAGTGCACAGAAAGCGAATTTTATATCGAGTTGGGCGGTTTTATGGACGTCAGCGGGTGAAACAATTATTACACCATCTCGCGTAGCTAAAGTGTCTCGAGGTAATAATGGGTCAATTCCGCGCGTTCCAACGGTCCAATCGCAGAATAGAAATTTAATTGCGCCGACGGGTATTCAAAATATATTAAATTTACCGACGGTTATGTCAACACGATCGAATCTGCCGTTAACACAGTTCAATCCGCAATTATATCCAGTGAGTACAGCTATCTCGTCAGTAACGAATAGTGTAACTACGACGGGTTTGACATATGTATTTCCGACTATTTCAGTACCGCAGGTTTCGAGTCAGAATATTCCGTTTACGTCGAGTTATCCGATAGAGAGTACACCTCGTAGACGTCGTATTGTACCAAATGAGCAATCATTACCGAATTTTGAAAACAATACGATGTATCCGGCACACTTAGGTTTATCACCGCCGATTTTACGAGACGATGTACAGTCTTTGCCACTTGAGTTATCGGGTTGGAGGTCGAATCCAGTAGCAAATGAAGCACGGAATGAGACAAGGTATCCAACCGTTTCTTAAACGTGGGCGAGTCAGTCAGCGAATAATGCGTATCCGATCGTATCACAAAACAATAATGTAAGAAACGAATGTTATGGACTTAGAAATCAACAAGAGGAAGAGCTTCGAGTTGACGATAGGTCAAATCGTTCGGGAAATTCGATTTCAGACCGCAGAGACTATGCGAATTCGAGGATTCGGCGTTTGTCAACGCATAGGAATCCTGATTGCCTCGAGGTGGATTTACGCGAATTAGTGCGTGACGAGGTAGATACAGATGACGAAGATGTGGTTGGTCGAGTAAATCGAGCCAACAATATTCGTCAAATTATTCGCACTTAACGTGAATGGCACTTAAAATTTAGTGGAGGTGATAAAGAAAATCCGGAAGAATTTTAGAGAAGGTTAAATCAATGCAGGTTAGCTGTATGTATTCCCGATAACGAGTTACGTGGTCGGTGCCAGCTGTATTAGCTGGTAATGCTAGCCTATGGTTCGAGGCTAGAAGAGATGAAATTGAGTCGTGGAAGGAATTTAAAATCGCGTTTAGAAAACAATTTGTAGGAGAAATAAACAGAAAAAATTTAATGGAAGAGTTGCGATCGAGATCTCAAGGTTCTGGAGAAAAGATAGTACTGTATTTAGCTACAATTAAACAAATAATAAGCTACTTCAGACAACCTCCGTCGTTATATGAACAGATTAGCATAGTGTTTAGTAGACTGCTACCAGCATATCAGGAATATATGTGGAGCAAAGGAATCACAAGTTTCGAGTCAATAGAGCACTATGGTCGAGAGTTCGAGAAACAGATGGAGATGAAGAAACGCTATCAACCTCCACCACCGAAAAATAAGTCCAGATTGCCGCATTTGGCGTATAAAGCCACAGGCAAATCAGCTAAAATCGCAGCTGTGAGTGCGAAAATAGAGAGCGTGGATGAACAGATCAAGAGGAGAGAAGAAGCAAAGAAGCCAAAAAATTCCAAGAAGGGCGGACAGAAGAACAATCAGCAGGATAATGTGAAGTCAGAGAAGACAAGCCAAACAGAGAGTGTTGCAGCATTGCAGGTAGATGCACCTGTTAGTGCTAGCGTGCAGTCACAAAATACGAACGTGAGTAACAACCAGAATCAGTATAATCGAGGAAATGTTTCGAGTAATAGTACATCGAGACAAAATCCAAAACAAGCTGGATTTGTACAAAATACAATGAAGGTCGAGCCTAAAACGAATCAATTTCCCAACAATATTTACGGGCAGAGAACAACAAATTAGAATAATCAAGGGCGGAAATAATCCACAGGGTAACAAGCCTCAAGGGTTCGTGGGTACGTGTTTTGTGTGCCAAGCTGTCGGACATCGGGTATCCGAGTGTGCGAAGCGGACATGCTTTAGATGCAGGCAGCAAGGACACAGCGCGAATCAGTGCCCGAACCCAGGATTTAGCCAAATGCCGAAAGTCGATACAGCACCGGTGCAGTGTCAAGGGTGCGGTCAGCTGGGTTATATGTTGAGAAACTGCCCGAATTGCCGTAACATTGTTAAGATGTTGGGAAATGAATCGGCAGGGGCTCAGGCGAGTTTTCTGAACCCTGCAGACAAGTAGGAACTCAAGCGGTAAATACAGAGTGTGTGAATTCGAGTCTTCAAGCGGGTAACGTAGATAGTTTGTCAGGAGAAAATAGTACAGGCGTGTCGTCAAGTCAAGTCGTCTAGTCTGTTCCTCGAGTAATTAGCGTTCAGACTGTGAATTATGATTTTCCTAAACCGGTACAGAGTGTGAAGACTGTTGTGAGTCGTAAGATACCGGAGGAGAATATATCGCGTGGGACGGTTAAAAAGAGAGTAACTAATGAGAGTAGTAAGCGAACAAATAACTGAGTCTACCTCTGAATTAATTTCCTGGGCACAAGGACACAACAAGTTCACGGGTAAGATTAATAATGCATGTAATAATGAGAATGAGACTGGCAGTTTAGTTGTGTCAAGTCGTGGTTGTGACCTACGGAATGTGTCCGTACGTTCAAACCAGGAGGGGAGTGAAACCGTATCTAATACGGTTGAACCTCGAGATACGGTGAACATAAGTCAAAAATTCGAGAATGTCGAGGCATCCACTATGGAAAATAGAAATTTTCTTCGAGTATCGCTTGGGGGCGAATCATACATGGCGTTGTTCGACCCAGGGGCGACTATCTCATTAGTGGGACCTCGCATTGCGAAGAAATTTAAGAGTCGTTTGAACGAAACATCGGCGATAATCAACAGTGTCACCGGGGAAGCTATGAGAATACTCGGGACGCTAAAGATTAATCTGGATGTGGATGGTGAGGTAAAATCGTTAATAGCTCGTGCCGTCGAGGGCATCAGCCATGATATGGTGTTAAGAATGGATTTTGGGTTAAATTGGGACATCCAAGTGTTACATCTAGTAACTATACATATATAATCTTCAATTTATAAATATATATATGGGATATTTCACGTCAAGTGGTACGATGAAAATTTTAAATCGCTCCAAAATTTGAGAACAGGCTGGAAATATCTTCAAGAAGATAGAAAAAAAATTTTAGGTGTTAAAAATAATTTGCTTAAGAGTTATTCCACCATGAAAAATGGAAATTTTTCAATTTTTTAGAAAAATTTCTATTTTCAAAACCATTTATCTCAAAATCTATTCATTTTTTTGAAAAAATATTACAAACAACTTTTGTTCAAAATAATCTTTAGAACTTATCTACCTGGGTTAAAATTCTTAATTTTAAAATCTCGAAGAGATAGAACGACCGTAAATATTGAATATCAAAAAAAGGCGACCGCGCCACGATCGATTTTGATCTAACACCGCTCAAAAGATCACATTTTTCGAGAGCGTTCGAATGGCTGTGGTTAGATTATTGGCCAAGACCGCTGGTGTAAGTTATGCCTCATAAACCTCATAAAATCACTAATTTTCATGTATTTTACGGCATAACCTACAACAGCGGTTTTGGCCAATAATCTTACCACCGCCATTCGAAAGCTCTCAAAAAATGTGATCTTTTGAGCGGTGTTAGATCAAAATCGATTGTGGCGTGGTCGCCTTTTTTTGATATTCAATATTTCCGGGCGTTCTATCTCTTTGAGATTTTAAAATTAAGAATTGTAACCCAGGTAGATAAGTTCTAAAGATTATTTTGAACAAAAGTTGTTAGTAATGTTTTTTCAAAAAAATGAATAGATTTTGAGATAAATGGCTTTAAAAATAGAAATTTTTCTAAAAAATTGAAAAATTTCCATTTTTCATGGTGGAATAACTCTTAAGCAAATTATTTTTAACACCTAAAATTTTTTTTCTATCTTCTTGAAGATATTTCCAGCCTGTTCTCAAATTTTGGAGCGATTTAAAATTTTCACCGTACCACTTGACGTGAAATAGCCCATATATATATATATATATATAGGAGTTCTTAAATGTAAACTCAATATGAAAAATAGTATCCGAGTGAACAGTTTTGTGGGAAAAACCCAAGTAAAGCGACGTACACATCTTTAACCCATAAAATCAATTGAAAGAAAACAGATGCCTGGGTAAATGGTTGATTAACGCGTCTGTAGTCATAAAAAAGAAAATTTGACTCCTTTCGTTCAAATTTTTCCTTTTTCCTTTTGCTTAGTACAAAAGTTTTCACTCGTTTTATTTACTAAATATTAATATAAGTTTGTATCTATATATGGATAATAATAAATAATTATTTACAATTATTTAAAATAATATTTTGATACATGTCTTAACCCTTTAAGTCCTGAATGGACACAATTTTCCGAGTTTTTCAAGCGATGAAATTGCTTGAAAATTGAACGCAGAAAAATTCTAAACAATGAATTTCGATGTATAAATCGACGAACTTTCCGAATCCACTATTAGTTTTTCGAAAAAATTGCTTTTTTATAGGTTATGTTCGCGTTTTTTGTCAAAAATCGTGTTTTTTTGAAAATAAATTTTCGAAAAACCAAGATTTTAAGACCGAAAAACATAAGAAGAAGATCGTGCATTTCTTGTGTCCATGGACCTTTTACTATAATGTTGACATAGTTGCCAAGTAAAATTCAAGATTGCATGTTACAAAATGGTGTCTAAAACCGGAATTTTTTAGCTAAATTATATCTTTTCATATTTTTAAATAATAAAAATTACTTAGGTAGGTGAGGTTAAATATTTTCAACATGGCGGATCCAAGATGGCGAATAAAATTTTTGAAAAATCAAGTATTTCTGGTCAAATTTTTTATGGGGGGTTTTTTTTAGGTCGCTGTTTACAAATCTGAAGTACCTTTTGAAAATTTTGGAATTCAAAATGGTGGATATAAGATGGCGGACAATAATTTTCAATATCAACTGATTAATACAAAGTTTTGTGCAAGGGTTTTTTTTGGATCGCTGATTATGATTTTGAAGTTATTTTTTGGATATTCTTGAAATGAAAATGGCAAATCCAAGATGGCTGACGAATTCTTAAGTATTTTCAGTAAAAAGTAAAAACAAAAATTATAAAAATTATAAAAGAAATGATAAAAATTATAAAAATGTCAAAAAAAATAAAAATTATAATAAAAATAAAAAGAAAATGTAAAAAATCTAAAAAATTATAAAAAAAAATTTTTGTAAATGTCTACCTAAAAATGAATATAAAACAGTTGATATTTGCCATCTCCGTCCGCCATCTTGGATTTGCCATTTTGATTTCAAGAATATCCAAAAAATAACTTCAAAATCATAATCAGCGATCCAAAAAAAACCCTTGCACAAAACTTTGTATAAATCAGTTGATATTGAAAATTTTTGTCCGCCATCTTATATCCGCCATTTTGAATTCCAAAATTTTCAGAAGGTTACTTCAGATTTGTAAACAGCAACCTAAAAAAAACCCCCCTATAAAAAATTTGAGCAGAAATACTTGATTTTTCAAAAATTTTATTCGCCATCTTGGATCCGCCATTTTGAATTACAAAATTTTCAAAATGTAAATTCAAATTCATAAAGAGCGAACCAAAAAACACCGCTATAAAAAATTCGACCTGAAATACATGGATTTTCAAAAATTACATCCGCCATCTTGGATTCGCCATGTTGAAAATATGACATTTAACCTCTAATTCATAATTTACAACAAATAATACCATTTTTTACGAGTTTTCGTATTTATTCACGACAAAGTAATTTTTATTATTTAAAAATATGAAAAGATATAATTTAGCTAAAAAATTCCGGTTTTAGACGCCATTTTATAACATGCAATCTTGAATTTTACTTGGCAACTATGTCAACATTATAGTAAAAGGTCCATTGACGCAAGAAATGCACGATTTTACCCTTCTTCTTATGTTTTACGGTCTTAAAATCTTGGTTTTTTGAAAATTTATTTTTAAAAAAACACGATTTTTGACAAAAATCGCGAACATAACCTATAAAAAAGCAATTTTTTCGAAAAACTAATAGTGGATTCGGAAATTTCGTCGATTTTTACATCGAAATTCATTGTTTAGAATTTTTCTGCGTTCAATTTTCAAGCTATTTCATCGCTTGAAAAAACTCGGAAAATTGTATCCATTCAGGACTTAATGGGTTAATTTGGAAATTATATAAATATATAAATAATTATAGTAATCTTTTTCTTGACAATTATAAATTCTGTATTCTAAGATTTTCTATATTTTTCTTGTATCTACATAGATAATATTTTACATTGTTTTAATATATAGAAATGTTTCTATTCTATTAAAATATATGGTTATATATTGTAAATAATATATAAGCATATAGTTATTTTGCATCAAGTTTTTATTTAATAGTGATTTTTACTTTAATGTTTAGAATATAGAATATTTAATTGTACAATTATTAATGTTATATATAAATATACATAAACATAATTAGATAAAATTGATTATATATTATAAACATGGTTATATATGTATGTTTATATAATATAATCATTAAGTTAGATTAATATTTCTTACTTAGATTAATATTACTAAATTTAAGTTTAATAATCAAGTTAATATCTAATGAAAAAGCGTTTATATAAGTATATATATATATACATACTAGCATGTATAATTATATATATTCAACACTGTATCCTATATTGCGTTATATTATATTATATTATATTATATTCTATATTTATATTATTTTTTATATACTAATAATATTAGAGATGTATATTAACAGTATATGTATGTATTTCTTTTATTATTCAAAATAACGATTTGATTAACGATTGAAAACGTATATATATTACTTTAAAAATCTTATTAAATAATAGGTTAATTACATACTATTTTATAGTAAATAATAGCGTAATAATTAAATTAAATTTAAATATTATATTGAATAATTTAATTTTATAAAAAACATGAAAAATATGTAAGAACCAGATGTTTTGGGAAAAGAAGTTTGAGAGTAAACCCCCACCCTCATCCCCCGAATTTTCCGGAGGTCCAAGGGTATAAAAACGGAGGACCAAAAGACCGACCCTACCCCAGCCCGACGACCCTTCCAAATATAATAAAAAAAAATGCTAATCGACGTATTTTTAATTGTACTTTTCAACAAAAAAAAATTTTCAATTGTACCCCCGTAGTTTTTTAGAAAAAAAATCCTAAAGTACTAGAATATTAATCCGCCAATAGCTCCTTTTAAAGTGGTTTTAACGTTAAAGGAAAGGTGCAGAAAAATTGTACCTTTTTTATACTTAATTGTACCACCGTTACTTTTGCATAATAATATAATACAATAAATAAAAAATCAAAAAAATTGTACTGACATAATGCAAATATATTTCCAGTCACCGCGCATGCGCGGTCACCGGAAATACGAGAAACGCATGCGTAGGAGCTTTCTTATGGCGCGTTATTTAAAAGTCATGAATAGATCAAAAAATGCTCGAAAGATGTTGTAAAAAATAGTCAACGATGTATATTCATTTATCTTTCATAGACTTTACAGAAAATTTAATTGTACCACCTGAGGTTTTGAGAAAAAAAAAGTTATTGTCAGGTTACAGGTGGAAACGTTGGAAGCAGCGTGTGCAACAGCTGTTTAACAATAAAAAGACAAATTAAATATTCTTTTTTATTTGTTCTTAATTGTACCATCATTAGTTTGTTGGTTTACACATTAAATTTGAGCAAAAATAATTAAATAATTACCAGCGGGCCTATGAAGGCAGGCGTCTTAAAATTGCGAAAAAAGCAAGTAACAACAAAAGTGTTTATTATTTATGAGGCTTATGTGGGTATTTGAGACTTATGTAGACAGTCGTCTATAACTCGTTTTGGGTTGAAAAATTGAGAAGTAAGTACGGCCCCGTCTTAGTCAATAACCTGAGGGATAGTTTATTTTTAAAAACATAAATCAAATCAACAATAAAAATATGGTCCACCCTATATCTATGCATACATATATATATATATATATGGAAAGTATTTATCTGAACTCTTTATTATTGATTTGCTTTATGTTTTTAAAAATAAACTATCCCTCAGGTTATTGACTAAGACGGGGCCGTACTTACTTCTCAATTTTTCAACCCAAAAGAGTTATAGACGACTGTCTATATAAGTCTCAAATACCCACATAACCCTCATAAATAATAAACACTTTTGACTTTTTTTATGAAAAAACTATAAAAGCCTTATAATAATGCATCTTCTTTAGGATTATAACCAAAAAACGGGGTTACAAGGTCAAATAACCGAGCGTTACTTGCTTTTTTCGCGTTTTTAAAACGCTTGACTTCATAGGCGTCACAACCGCACATGCGCATAGTGCGCCCGTTCGTTCAGCTAATTATTTACTATTGTTTCTAATTGATTCCCATTAATAAATACAATGTTTGACGATTGTACTATTACGTACAGATAATGTACATTTTTTTATTTACTCATAGGTAGAGTTAAATATCAATGATTTGGAGGGTACAATTACTTTTTCCACAAATTCTGGTAATTAATAATAATAATGCGACGATGGATATTTTATCAATGCCTGCCATGCATTTTTTCCCTTTTTTACGATTTTAAAATCTCGTGCGGTTGAAAATCTCGTGTGCATGCGAATCTCGCACTTCCGTTGGCCGCGCATGCGCAGTAGCTGAAAACGGACTGTCAATCAGACGATATTGCTTTTTTAATATTTTTGCGTTATACCGTTATTTTTTCGGAAAAGTGAGGGTGGTACAATTAAGTACAAAAAAGGTACAATTTTTTTACACCCTAATTAGGACGAAGGAACGATTGTAAGGTGAGGTATCGGTGTTTTAATATTGCAATACTTTGTCATTTTTTTTCTCAAAAACGGTGGGGGTACAATTAAAATTTCTTGTTTTTTTAGAAAGTACAATTAAAAATACATCGGATAGCATTTTTTTTTTATAAAATTCCGTAGGTCGGTGGGCTGGGGTAAGGGCGGTACAATATTTGACAGTGTGAGAAATCTAATTATCAAAATAGTTTGATATTTTTTATTAAATGTCAATATCAACTACCTGTATAGTAAAAATAAATTAATGTAGAAAATAATCGAATGGAACTTTAAATGTGTTTGCAAGTTTATTAGTGTAATATGTATGAATACTTTACTGTCATCAATTTATTAGACATTAAAATACATTATTGTATTTATTCATATATATATAATTATTAAAAACCATCACAGACAAATTATTGTAAGTAGTGTTTCACATTATATTTAAAGAACTACTCATTATATGTGTTAAGTGTATTGTAATTTAAATAAATTGTAATTTTGAACAATATGATTTATTATATTGTACTATTGTAAATTGTAATTTCAAATTATATTTTACGATTGTACAACTTAATTTAGTCAGAAATTATTTTTCAAATTTTATTATAATATCAGTGAATTAAATAGTGAAGTTTCAGAATTATGAACTTTTAATGATTTTTCCGACAGATATAATCGAAATTTAATTAATTTTGTTATTTATTACATATAAACAGTTTTAATCATTTTTCATTCCTATCGAGTGTTTCACAAATGCCTTAATTTAATTAATTTTTGTAAATTTCTTATTTTTCTATGTAGCAATAACTGATCTAGTTTTTAATTTTTGTAATGATGACTATGTTTTTCCATTTTCTTCAAGTTCATTTATGAATAAATATTTAGAAATATCTCTTTTTATCCCTACCCAGGTAGCACTGTCCGTCTCAAAGATGTTTTTAAAACGTTATTAAGCGTTTTAAGCGTTTTTAAAACATCTAGAAAGGTCTTTATTACGTTTTGTGCTGACTGGGTGTATTTAATAGTTGGTTCTATATAATACTTTTATATCTATACTTTTATTTAATAATTTTTTATTTTAAAGAACGTGACGTAGATCTTGCGCAGTTGGTGCTGATAAAATATATAATATTTTATTTTTTACAAATATGCAGAATGACGACATTTGAGTATTATGTATGACCATGCTAAATTTTAAACAAGAATATTGATGCATATAAAACGGTATTGGAAAGAAATTTGACAATTAATTTGCTTCCAACTTGAAAATCGTAGATTTAGAAATCAAATTTTCTTCTAATCTTATTTTTTACTATACCAAGTAATATTTTTGTTTGAAATTTAATTCAGTGATAGATAATAATCAAATCTAGTTCAATAGATATTTATTTAATTAAAATAGTCTATGGTTTTTGTTGACTGTTAAAAGAATTTGAATATTATATTTCATTATGTGGATTCTTTCTTTATGGACTTCCTCAGTAAAAATATGGTTTTGAATATCTTATATATTGATGTCTGTCATTTTCAAGTAGTTGAAAAGTTCTATATTATCTGTAGCACTTGGGTATATGACAGCTAATTCTATTCTATTTTTTTTATAAACCTTAACTATACATTTAATATAATGTATAAGAAGTATATATCTACACAGAATAATTGGTAATTGTCTACTTTCAGTTTTCAACGATTTAAAAGAAATACATTTGTTACAAAACTATTTAATGTGTTTGTATAGTCATTAAATATTTTTCCAAGTAATAAACAATTTTTGAGGGATATTCTAAATAAGTAATAAATTACACACACCTAATTTTGTAAACAATCGTATGACGTTTCGTCTGACAGGTTTTGCAGACCTCTTCATGTACTAGATTTATTATTAAGACACAGATCAATATCACAAAATAAAATTTATAAAGTAACAACGCAATAAAAATTAAAAATAATGTTATACCTTGCTTTTAAAAAAAAATCAAATTATACATTACTCTTACATTAGAGTTGAGTCAAGTGAAAATTTTGTCGATCAGTATAAACATATATATACAATGTACAAGTTAAGATGAGATAAATAATTCACAGAAAGCAACAGAAGATTTTACATACAAAATGTATCTAATAACACTCTAGATCGATTACAGAATATTTTTGTATACACTGCTTAACATAACAGTATCTTCTTTTTTATTAATTATATATTTATTACTATTAATGTAAAGCATCTCAGATATTAATCGCTTTTTATAGCATGTTTTTGAAAAATTCTTACTTTCATTAAATTTTAGACCTAACGATACAACTTCAATCACATCTTTCGGTAATACAATATCAGTTAGATTTTTTACCCAATCGCTATTGAGGTTTTATTTGAATTCTTATTGTATTGATACCTTAATATAATAGGTAATTGAAGTTGTATTGTTAGGTCTGAAATTTAATGAAAGTAAGAATTTTTCAAAAAAAGATATTGTTCTCACCATAAAAATGTTGAATATAATTTTGATAAGGTCGACATACATAACGATGCAAAAAACGAAATTCGTAGTATCATAGTTAGAAATAATAAAAATGAAACAAATTTGAAAACATATGTCAATTAAAGAAAAATTGTTAGCAAAAAATGTTAAAACTACTAAAAACTTTTTAAAAGAAAATCCGAGCATATTTTTTACACATGCTGGCAAGGGTAATCTTACTGTATGTATGAGAAAGATTATGTAGATAAAATGAACTCGCTTTTAAATGTATATATAAAATTGTAAAAAAGAATCCGTTGAAAAAATTGCAAAAGGATGTTTATGATATACTGAAAGATCTAAATGAGAATGATTACTTAGACAAAAAATATCATAAAAACCAGTTGACTCAAACTGAGACTTGCTTAGCAAAAGCATACGGCTTACCGAAAATTCATAAAGAAAATAGTCCACTCAGGCCGATAATATCGATAATCATTTTTTATCCAAAATAATTTATAATAGTCTTAAACAATCAATTCCTACACCAAAATCACACAAATATAATAGTTTTGACTTTAAAAGCTTTCTGGAAAATATAACGGTCACAAACGTTTACCAAGGTTTCTTGCTCAGCTGTTCTTGACAGTTTGGAACGACGCTTATTAAATATTTATAATAACTGCAAAATTCCGTTTCAAGATGTGCGAAATATCATTTGTTTTTTATTTAATAATACATATTTTACTTTCAACAATAATTTTTACCATTAAGTTTTTGGATCTCCTATGGCATTGCCTATTTCTTCGTTTTTTTGCAGACATTGTCATGGAAGATCTTGAAAATAATTGTTTAACGAAATTAAAAAATTTGTATAAATGCGTTCCCTCATTTTATTACAAATATGTAGACGATACTATTATATGTATAAAAAATTGAACACATAGAGGTCGTTATTGATGTTTTTAATGGTTTTAACGAGGAATTATAATTCACACACGAACTGGAAACAAACAGTAGGATTAATTTTTTGGATATTTTTTTAATTAGAAAAAACAATGGTATCGAGACAAATTGGTATATAAAATCATCGAATTCTGATAGAATTCGTAATTTCAATTTGACTCTCACAGTCAAACAAAAGAAAAATATCGTATATAATTTAATTGACAGAGCGATTTTATTATCACATTCAGTTTACCTCATGACAATATTAACGTCGGAAAACAAATTTTACATAAAAATAATTACCCAGTTTTATAACCTCGCAATTCAAGAGAGCCTTCGTAAAATTAGATTTACTGACAACAAGGCAAAAATGAATAAGAAATACCCATTTGTTTTCTATCCTTTACCATTTTACAAAAATTTTTTAAATAAAAGCTCAATTGTGTTAAGAAAGTGTAATATTTCAACTGTAACTAATCTTAGAAATAAATTAACGGGTGTGATAAAGTTAGGAAAAGATGCTCAAAAGAAAATGGATTGTTGTGGTATAGTTTACAAATTTGATTGTAAAAACTGTGCGACAACATACGTGGGTGAAACTAAACGAGTGCTTAGGGAACGTACTAATGAACATAAAATATCACAATATAAATTATCACGAAATCCCTAATCAGTAGTTAATTTATATATTGTTATGTTAGAGCCGCGTTGGTTCATGGGTAGAGCTCCCGACTCTCACACCGAGGGTCGTGGGTTCGATCCTAGACGTGTACCTCTGAAAATTTTTTCATGTGCATTTTTCGAACACCGCGACTCAGTGGCTCGGCGTGTCACTATAATGTGACGCCAGTTCAGGTGCGCGTGCGTTTCGTGCACTTGTCAGTGCATGAGAGATGAGAGGCACGGGCATCTGAACTATAGGGAACGTTAGGGACGCGAAGATGTCAAGAGGATCGCGGTGGTTCCATCTGGAGGACAGGAAACTGTAATTATTAGACAGTGACCGATGATATTTTCCGATGGACACAAGCACCACTGTTTCAACTACATGTGCTTTGTTTACAGACACACCGTTCACCTCCGTCGCTGATTAGCCCTGGCAGCATAAATAGAGCGACGTTAAATAACAAAAAAAAAAAATATTGTTATGTCCTAAATATTAAAAGCTTAACCCAAACAATGACGCCTGTCACTTAGCTAGGACTCGAACCTAGGGAATGTTTATGTAAACTAAAAGTACGTTTTACAGGACATAAATGTATAATCTACTGACAGGAAAGAAGGAAGCTCTTTCCACATTAATATTAATTATTTTTATGTAAATTGATTATTTACTTTATATTTCTTCCCTTGAATTCCTTTGCTTCTTTGGATGTTAGGGAGATTAATAATTAACACTTTAGTTATTTATTGATTTAAATGTTATAAGTATGATTTATTAATTTAGCACTTTATAATACAATTGGTTTTTCTTATTTTATCTTTAGTACTCTCAACTTTTCATATTTGAGAGACGAGCCGACACGTAATTCGAACTGCTTGATTATAGGTCAACATCTTCAATTTATTGTAAAAGATTTGACTCTTCGATTCATTCTAATATCCAGGTCATTTACGAAACTGTGTGTTCGCATTCTTTAAGCTACAGTTGTTAATTACGACTTGTTGTCGATTTGAAATTATAAAATTAAAAGTATACGTCTTATGACGTAACACCTAAGAGGCCAGACGTTGCATATCGGAACGATATCAACTTCCTTTTGTATTAGCAATCAATCGATTACATGATTTTATTTTGCAATGCGTTTTTAATTAATATTTTGATGTATTTACAATTTACAATTTGGTTTACGTTATATAATAAGTGATGATATTAATAATGTTGATGATAAGAAATAAAAGATGTGAATCAACATTCACTATCCTCCCCGCTTAAGTAATATACATTATTCTGTATTTTTTTTTTTATATACATTTAATGAAAAAATATTATGATTTTTAAAATGTGAATTTGACAAATTATTGTTTGAACGAGCATTTGGAAAATTACTTTTTGATGGAAATATTGCTGCTTGGTATAACTTTAATTTCTTTTAGTTCCACTTCTTTTATTATTTTTGATTTCTTGTTAATTTCGGCATAATTTGTTTTATTTAACGTTTTTAAAAAATTAGTAATTGAACTGAATGCTGCTCCAAAAAGGTGAAGTGACCATCCATATATAGTATGCACGGTATAACCCCGAATTATTGTATTAATAATTAATTTTATGACATCTGAAATTATTAGAATCATAAAGAACGTTGAGGAAAACGAGCCCCACGTTGTCAATTTTCTAATAATTAGTTGCCAAGTATTTTCTACTATATGTTTTAAATTATTTTCTGTAAACAAATTATTTGTAGATACATCTGAATTTTGTTGTACAGCCATTTTTCTTGTGATTATATTTAATAATGAAGCTTTTTCAAGAGGAAACATGAGTTGTTGTTGTAGTTGATCCAAGACTGTTTGAGAATATACTCCACTAGTAGCCAAGGAATTAACTGTTTCATAGGTCCATCCAATTTGTGTATTAGGTTTAAGTACATTAGGAGGTATTATTTTTGTTGGTGTTGGCAGAAACTTTCTCCATTCGTCTCCCACTTTATAAAAAGTAGGGATTATAGAATTACAATCAGTTTGAATTCCACGTTTTACCAAAATATATGTTTTTAGCGTCAGGAAATAAGTTTCATTTCCTGACGTAACAGGTAGATGATTGTAACATTCCTTAGTGTGTAATAATTTTACTTCTTTTGGAGTATATTTTATCAGGTAAACTGCTTCTCCTGCTAGTTTTGATATATAACTTGGTTTTTTCATAATGTTATATGCAAATTCATCCGGGGATAAGGTAGCAATGGACAAGGAATTTTGAATTGTTTTTCTTTCAATTTTACATTTTTGAGTTAATAAGTATATATATTGTGACGTGGTATTCGCGTACCCGGTACACTTAATTATTTTATTATTTAAAATTAACCATTGGGCCGCGTTGTCCAATACTGCGCACACACACATTTAATTTGTTGTCGCGAACTGCGGGCTGTCGCCAGGAACACGAGTTCGCTGAGACGAACGGTGTGGAGGATTTGGGCGATCCTCCTTGCCTCGACACGATTATTTTAAATTAATAGTGGATGTCGGCGGGAGCGGGGAGAAATAATAAACAATCAGAATAATTAAAATAAAAATGAATAAAACATTTATTTTAACGTAATTAACATTTGGACATCCAGGCCTTGTGCCTCGACAATAATCTTTCGCGCGGGAGGAAGTCCCGGGAAACCTGTCGGATCGAGATCCTCGCCTGCGACAGGTTTCACTCCCAGGAACTGCTGTTCGAGTACCGGCGTACTCGAACACACTCTCGATGTACACACACACACACACACACAAAGGGGGGGGGAGGGTCACGATAGTAAATTGAAGCACTTACCGGTGACGCTCCTCGGGGATGGTTCAGCCGATCTTCGGCGACTGGTCAACCTCCTTGACAAGGGGATGACCGGTGGTTGAGGTGATGAAAGCGGCCCTTGTCGCGGCGAGTGAGTCGCGATCCGCGGTATCACACGCGCACGACTCTGTCCTTTGACACACACACACACACAAAACTTTACGGGACACACGTGATCGTCCACCCGGGTCTCCGCACTTAGCCCTGCTCTGCAACAATCGTTCACAGAGCTTAATACAGAGATGGGTGGAATGCACTCTCGGCACTCACGAGCAGTACAGAACGGTCACAAGATACAATAATCCGTCCCGATCGACGGATTATTACACACTGATTAGGCAATCGCCTAATTTCTCGAAAAAGGGATGAGAGTGGGGAAACTCACACACTCTTTCGCGCTCTCATCCCTACGTATAGTCGCGCGCGTAATTGTACACTCGTAGAAAAAGAAACAAGTGTCGTAGGTTGACTTTGACATAACGAAAGGCTCCGTCGACTTACAATTCGCGAATTTAAATACTCTATTCGTCGTGAATAGATTGTGTGACGATTTCTGTCACAATATATATTGTTAAATTGATTTTTTAAATGTTTTTCTACATAAACAAATTTTGAATTTACATAAGTAAATAAATCTAAATGTACACTTGCTTTATTACTAACAGTATCATTTTCAAAATATAATCTGATAATATTATTAATTTTTTCTAATATTAATAATTTTGGATGTTCAGTTCGGATAAATTCGCGATTACAATTGGTAATTTTTTCTTTTGCTGATAATGCAAAAGTAATTTCATTGGTATTTAACGTATAAGTAATTTTATTATTATTCCCATTAGTAAATTTCTTTGCAAAACCTTTATATCAAACATTGTACCTATTTTTAAAACAGTCATCCGTTGGTAAAATATCCCAAAAAGTATAACCCCCTTCCATATCAAGACAGTGTTTGTCTGAAAATTTACATACAGTACCCGAACTTAATCTTAACTTATCATTATTTAAATTTACTTGCGCATTATTTTCTGTTAATGTTATTTTGATTGTGCCGTGTACGAATACCTTATTCCATTATCCAAAATTGTCTGTATATGACTCTCCCGAACATGAATTTCCTTCTGCAATTCCCGCGAAATCTATTCCTTTTGTTGTAGTCGAATTTATTTTTAAATCAGCAATAGTGTGTTTATTATTATACTTAAAAATTCCAGTTTCTTTAATAAATTTATATTTTTCGTGACTTATGTCATAGATATATTCTTGTTCCGCATTTTCTGTTGGAATCAAATGACCGAAAATTCAACATTTGAAAATTGTTCTATGTATAATTATTTTGCATTGAATAATTTTAGTATTTTTAAATTCTACTATTTGCAGTAATTCAATTGGAACCTCTGTTGAGTTAATTAATAGCCCATTGAAGTCCTTACCTAACCCTACCTAAACCTTACCGAACCCTACCTAAGCCTCACCGAACTCTACCAGCCTACACACACAGGGAAGCCACATCATCGAGCACATAAGCAAGAGCTCAGGAGTCCCCAAGAAGATCCAGAAAAAGCTTGAAGTCCAAGCAATGCCAGGAAGTGGTGAGGAGAAGTCCTTACAGCACACCTGGAGAAGCAGCGTAGCCAGAATCGCCTCCCACAGCAGCCATCCAGTACAGCAAATAAACCTGTAAGATTACTTCTTACAATGTGCACCTTATAAAGGAGAGGACAGGATCACACAGCAGTTATCGGATGGGTGCAGGGAAGAGGTCAGGTGAAACAACAACGTATAAACCGAGTAGCCGTACGGTTTATAACTCACCCAGGTAAACACGCTGTACCGCATTCCCGAGTCTTCGAGCCAGCAATCGCCAAGGGAGAAGAAGGAGGCAGCCAAGAAGACCACGAAGGAAGGCTGAACAGCTACGTCGTCGTCGCCACCAATTCGTGCGCGGCGGAAATCTTCGTTAAGCCGCACGCGGCATAAGGCCGCGTACGCACGAAGTGGTCACGGCGCATGCGGGCAGCGACTCTCTCGCGTCGACGACGACGAGAGCTCAGAGCTCGTCCGACCGCCGAATAGCGACTATCGAAAGTACCGATGTGACGACTGCGAGAAAGAGAGAAAAAGAGCATAGTGAAATGTGTTTGCCGCACGTGTGCCAGCATCGCCGAAGGTTTGTGCGACCTGGTGCCAATATTGATAGCCGTTTTCCTTGCCTGCGTGTGTGCCGCGAACTACTTGCTCGCTGTGTAATTTAGTGTACCCCAGCTTCTTCCCCTCCCCCCGTTCGCGCGCGAAGTAGCCGGCTTACAAAACGCGTATTCCAGACGTGCCGTTCGCTATTCTCTATTTCGGATATTGGTACAGATAATCACTTGTATCCAATTGAGCGTTTCAATCTAGTATCAAATCACGACAATTACGTCGGAACGTACGCGACTGGCACGCGCTGTTGTAAAATAAATAATTATTAAATAATTGATAATTAAGCTTTAATTCGATCACCCGCACCCTGATCCCCAGTGCGACGTAACAATCTTTTTCCAAATTTTGCAGAAATACATAGTTTTAATTTTATTGTAAGTTTTTGTTATTCCTGCATGACCTCCTAAACTAGAAGAATGATACATGTCAAATATTTTACCTCTTTCTTCTAATGGTACAAAACGAACTTCATTTTTACATATTATTATATTTATTAGTGTACCCGAGAAAATATTTTTTAATATGTCTTTAATTTTAACCCATTCAATATTAATTATTTCTATCTCTTTTGATATACTAAAACTTGAATATTTTTTCTGTAATAATAGGTTTTTTAATAACTTAAATAAATTTATTAAATTTACTTTTACATTAGTACATGATTCAGCAATACCCAGGCATAAAACAAAAAGTTTTTTATTGCCTATTTTAATTATTTCAATTTCATTTTTACTTAACAGTTTGTTAATTTCAATTTGTTTATCTTTAATTAATAATTTAGTATGTCGATCAAATGATTTTCTTTCATTCGAAATAATATGAACTATATTATCATTCCTTAAATTAATAGAATTACAAGAAAAATTTATATTTTCATATTCTTTTAATATTTTTAACTGTTTATTTTCTTGTATAGAATTTTCATTTATGAATAACTTATCTTTCTTATAAGTTTTTTTAGATACATTTTTGTTAAAAAATTCTTGTGCAGGTTCAGAGATTTGTATATTTTCTGATTGAATTTGTTTAGCCCTTTGGGCTCTTGTAGTAACACTCATAATTGCACTTTCTATAGGACTTCTTGATAGTGCATCAGCGTTTACATTACTTTTTCCTGGTTTATAAACTACATCATAATTATATCCCATTAACCTTTAAAAGACGGGATGGCCCCTTTACGGGCCATGCCCATGAACGACCCTTTACATGTGTTAGTTTTGAGATGTGAAACATCACAAAAACTCGATTTCTATAAAAAAGTGAGAGAAAACAGTAAACCCAAATCCCCGTCCTCTAAAGGTTAAAAGTGATCCTATGTTTTTAGACATTAATTTTATTGAAAAAAGAAGCTTTTTCGAACCAGAAAATTTCCGTCCTCTAAAGGTTAATTTATAACGCCATTTTTGCACTCAAGAGTTATTATCAGCGTTTTTTAAAGATAATAAAAGTTTATGAACTAAAACTGTTACAAACTTATTTGCAAAAATATATTTATTAAATATTGAGTGATTTTTTGTCGTCCATGCAGTGTATTTAGGAGAAGTTTGGGTTTTATTTAGGAGTAGATTGTGCTAAAAAGATGTTTGTAAAATGAAATCATTTTTTTAATAAAAAAAAGGTATAGTCTGATGAGGATGGAGGATATCCATCGAAACATCGCCAAATAAATAAATATGGTTTGTTCATCAATATCGAGAAAAAACCCAAACTACTCCTAAATATTTATTAAATGTTTTTACAGCAAACATTACTGCTAATGCTTTTTTTTTCATACGTACCATAATTTTTTTCAGCACCCTTAATTACACGAGACGCATATGCTATCGTCTATCCTCATTAATTTTCCTTTGTGATAAAATAGCTCCTAGTGTATACTTTAAAGCATCAGTACATATTATAAAAGATTTATCAAAATCTGGAAATTGTAAAACAGGCGCAGTGCATAACGCATCCTTTAATTTATCAAAAGCTATTTGAATTTCAGTATTCCAAATAAATTTTACTTCTTTTTGTAGTAAAGTTGTTAATGATTTGGCTATTTCTGCAAAATTTTTAATAAATCTTCTATAATATTTTGCTAAACCTAAAAATTCTCTCATATTTTTTATATTTTTCGGTCGAGGAAACTGTTTTATAGCAGCTATTTTTTTCATCGGTTCTTATACCGTCTTCACTTGTTATATACCCTAAAATTCAATTTCTTTTTTAAAGAAATTACATTTACTTGTTTCAATTTTTAACCCTGTTTTTTTAACTTCTTTACCACTATATTTTTTTTTTTTTTATTCTTGATTTTGTGCCCTCTTTTTTCCTGGCACTTCCTACCGTTTATCCCCTGGGGGACTTTAACGGTGTCCACCTACCACCTATGTGTGGGTGCTTTTATCCCTCCCTTAAAAACCCCACCATCTCGCATTCGCCCGGGGTTATGCCCGTGGAAGAGGGAAACCTGTGAAGCAGGGAAAACCTCACCCGAGACGGCCGGTGTATTGAAATATTCTGTTTAGATGTTCAGGTCACCTTGCGTAGGCCTTGACACCGAAACCGAATGTTTCACACCTCCCGCTCACGTTGTGAAGTGTGGAAAAACACCTAACCGATCCCGAAAGCCGCACAAGAATGGTGTCACCCATCCAAGTACGAACTGCACTCAGTGCTGCTTAACTTTCGTGATCGGCCGAGGTGCGTCTCCGCCACTCCGCCACCGCGTCGGTCCTTTACCACTATATTTAATCTCTTTACATGTTGTTCTACTGTTTCTGAAAAAATAATTACATCATCCATATATACAAAACAAATTTTGCCAATTAAATTTTCTAAAACTCTATTCATTACTCTCTGAAAAGTTCTAGGTGAATTTATTAAACCAAAAGGTGAAACTTTAAACTCAAATCGTCCTAATGGATGAATACTAAATGCAGTTTTATGAATATCTCTTTCTTTTACTCTAATTTGATGAAATCCTGATACCATATCAATTGAACTAAATATCTTATTCTTTTTTCCCATTTCATCAAAAATTTCCGTTATATTAGGTAACATATAAAGATCAGGAATTGTTTTTGCATTAAATTTTCTATAATCGATAACAAGCCTCCATTTCTTTTTACCATTACTAGCTAAAGTCTTTTTTTCTACTGACCAAGTTGGTGCAACCCTTTGAAGCACACTGTTCATCCTGATGGACACATTGATTTATTGCTTCTTTTGCCATTTTAGAACAACATTATGGATTTCAACAGGGTCTTTTGCATTCTTTCAGTTCATTAATAGTTCAAGAACATAATTTTGCAGTTGAAATCAATATATTGGGTTATTTTTTAATATTTTTAAATGAACAAAGAAGAAAAAAATTGAATTTTTGGGGAGAAATTCATTATTGACGCGAATAATGAGAGTATCCCTTTCAAATTTGGTATACAAAGGTTTTTGGGGTCGCTGAATAAGAATATTGCATGAGATTCCGAAAATTCTGCATCCAAGATGGCGGATCTAAACTGGCGGATATAACGTTTTCCCTATATCGATATAAATACTCTAGAATTCATCTCTAAAGGGTTTTTGGGGTCGCTGAATAATAATTTGACATTAGATTTCAAAAATTGTGTATCCAAGATGGCGGATCTAAAATGGCGGGCAAGAATATTTCCTATATTGATACCAATACTCTAAAATTCATATCTAAAGGGTTTTAGGGGTCGCAGATAACGATTCTGATATCAGGTTTCCGAAATAGTGCTTTCAAAATGGCGGATATGTATATTTTTATGTTGGCTTGAATACTCTCAAACTCATATCTAAAGTGCCTCAATCTCAGTGATAATCAATATCATACTAGTTTTCTGAAATTCTGCAGCCAAGATGGCTATATTATTTTGGATATATTATTTCGGAAATCTGATATCAGATTCGTTATCAGCGAGCCCTAAAAGCCTTTACATTGAATTTTGAAGTATTCAGGACAATATAGAAAAAAATGCCTGTCCGCCATTTTGAATTCGCCATTTTGGATACATCACTTAGAAAACCTGATATCAGATTCGTTATCAGTGACCCCTAAAACTCATTAGTTATGAATTTTAAAGTTTTCAAGCGAATATAGAAAAAAATCTATGTCCGCCATTCTGAATCCGCCATCTTAGATGCAAAATTCGAACTATCTAATGTCAGATTCATGATCAGCGACCTAAAAACCCCTATTATATTAATTTTTATTTAAATATCCTGGAAAGAAAAATGTATGCTTCAAAGGTTAAAAATCGTTGCCCGCCATATTGAATCCGCCATCTTGAATACATAATTTCATAGATCTGACAACTGATTCGTAATCAGCGATCTCGAAAACCCCTATGTACAAATTTTCAGCCAATCAACTCTAATAGAAAATAGTATGCCTCAAAGGGTTAAATGCGCTTTTTGAATTTCTTATAAGATCATTATTCATTAATTTTTTCGTTTCTTCGACTGCGATTTCTATTAATTTATAAGGTAATGGAAATTGTTTTACATGTATAGGTTTTTCGTCAACTGAATTTATTTCGTGTTATTCTATTTTATACAAACCAATTTTTTCACCTTCTAACCAAAATGACTCTTTATTATCTAAAATAAAATTTTGAACTACTTCTTCCTCCTCGTTTTATAAATGATTTAAATTTACCTTTTATAGTAAATTCCTTTCTTTACTTAAATTATTTAGTATTTTATTTCCTACATTATTTTCTTCCTCCTTTGTTAAATAAATAGACCCCAAGTGTATTATTTCATTTTCATAAGGTAGAATTAGGACATTAGTATTAACAAAATCATTAGGAAGATCATCAATATCAAATGAAACATAATTAATTTGATTTTTAAAACATGCATCTTATTGGTCAACTAAATTATTCTTTTTTAATGTTTCTTCAAAAACAAGGTAATTATTAATAATATCTTCTTCTTCTTTAATATCATTTTTATTCGACATAGAATATTTGTTTCACTGTTTTGTAAAATATCTACTAAATTCACATCATTTTTAACATCTAATTGATCATTTGTAGACGAATCTATTATACTTTCAGCATTATCAATTAATTTTATTATTTCAATATTTTCATAAAAATCAATTAAGGAGGTGCCATACTAGATTATTACCGACCAAGTCAGATGGATACATTATTACTCTTAATGAACATATTATGGTTTTATTTGCAAAACGCAAATACAGAAGCACTAGATAATCACATAATACGCATTTATACGAAGTTTGAAGTCAATATGTGAAGACACACTAAAAAAAGTTTGCGCGGAAAAAATAATCATTTTTCCGTGCAGAAATTTTTTAGGGTGTCCTTGTTGTATTAATCTAGAACTTTGTAGAAAGACATATTACACCATTATCTAGTGCTTCTGTATTTGGGTTTTACATAATATTGACAAAAAATAAATAGTTTATATCATTGACAAAGTTATCTTAGTACCGATTTTGCCGCTAGAGTGCGCGACGCGCTTAGTCTGTACTTTGTATTGTATACTTAGCGTGGAAGCACATGCGCAAATGGTTGTAGCAATATGGCGTTAAATACCATAATTCATATACCGGTCTTATACCAATAAAAGACATATAATAAAAGTCGTGCTTATGCATTGCAAAATGATGACATTCTTAGCTTATTTAATCGGGAAAACAATGGTAAACAAATACGATAAAAAAGCAAAATATTTTTATTTAGAGACCACGGCTGCCTTGCATGCTCCCATCTCTCTCCCTCTCTCCCTCTATCAATCACTCGCTCTACCCATCTCTCTGCAGTACTTAACATTGTACCATCAATCTCGTTTGCGTTTTATTTTTATTATTGTTTTATTTATTTATTTTTGTTTTTACTTTTATTTTTATTTTTATTATAACTTTTTTCTTATTTTGTATTCCTTATTTCGTTTTACTTGCGTTTTTATTCTTATTTTTATTTTTATTTATATGCTTATACACTTTTTGCTTTTTATTGTTATTTCATCATTTGCTATTTTTATTTGTTATAATTTTTTAATTTGTTATTTTATTTTTACACCTTCAATGATGTATGTATTTTTGTGTTTACGGGGTTTCTACCCCTAAAACCTAATAAAGTTATCTATCTATCTATCTCCCTCTCTCTCCTTGATATGTGAGTATAGTCACACGCATTTCTGTAGCTCTCAGTAAGCGAACAATTACTGCTGCTTTTTGGCCCTTGGGCCGGTCTTTTTGCAGATCCTTGCAAGCGCCTTATTGCAAGCTTCACGACGATGCATTAATTGTGGTTTTTCGTGAGGCTTGATCGTGCTTTTCTCAATGTGAAATTGGCGAACGTTGGATTTGGAGGTTAGTGTGCTCTTTTTCCGTCTCTCTCTCCTTCGCCGCGGGAAAACAGCGCAGTTACTCCGTCACGGTCGAGAGTTCTTGTTTTTGCCGCTAGATGGAGCCATCGTGCGGTTTAACGACGAAGGATGTCTCGCAGGTGTGTTATATCTGCAATCTATCTTCAATCTATCTTCACGTACGAGAGCACTGCTACCCCAGTGCTCCGACTGCAAGAAATTTTTTCATAATAAATGCCCAAAAGCCGAGGCATCAAAAAATAACACAAAAACACATGCGAGCAGCAATATTATTAACAATAAAAGCGGAAAGGCTGACAAGAAAATCGTCAATAATGATAAAAATGTGACGAAAAGCAGTACATTCTTAACACCTGTCTGTCCCAAATGTAAGAACAGTACAAACGAAGGAGGGAGTTTGAGCGCATTGGGGTTGAGTTCACCGACTCGCACCTCTACTCCTGGTCTGAAGCTCAATGTGGGAAGGGAATATACTGCTGGCGGGTCTGCCGTTCTTCAGGCGTCTACATGTGCGGCAGGAGTTGCAGGTACTTCAGGGGCCCAAAACAAAAGTACGGAGGAGACGATTGACAAGTCCTCGGACGCTCTTAATTTTAATGTTAATGTAGGTTCGCCTTCGTTTCTATTAAACGATGGCGCCACCGTGGTGACACAAACCGAGATCGGTGAGCGTGCATTGTTCTCGGCGGGTGGATCGGATTTTCTCTCCGCCGTGTCGGGTCGCTTTGATGAGGTTAGGGAATCGCTCGGTATTTTACCATTGTTACAGAGCGATCTCCTGGCTGTCATGGCGGCCTTGCGTGGCATGGAGGAGAGAATAAGCGCCCAAAATCCTTTATTAATGGAGTGTAGAGCAGTACAGGCCGATCTACTAGTCGAGAACAAACTTTTAAAACAGCAATTTTTAGACTTTTGGATAGATTTTAAAAATAGGCAAAAAATGTTTGAAAACAATGTTTTAGTTGAATTAAATAATAATCATTCAGTCTTATTTAACAGACTGGATGATGACTTGGAGATTATTAACACCAACATAGATGCGCTCAACTCGGGTGTTACCGAAGTGGCAAACACCGTCTCTGACCTTACGATGGTTGAAGCATCTACTTCAGCCATCGTACATAGCGATGAAGCTCGCGATAGCACAGGTGAGAATCCAAATGTAAAAGAAGGTAGTGTAAATAAAAAAAAAGGGAAAATAAAAACAAAAACAAAAATAAAAATAAAAATAAGAACACAAGCGACAATAAAAATATAGATAAAAATAATAATAGGACAAATGAGACTAATAAAAAACTGAATGTTAATTTTAAAAAATTTTCGCAAACGCAGAGCGGGAACGTACTGAGAAC